>PVJL010010691.1:0-47522 GCA_004026885.1 Lyroderma lyra
CTTAACATATCATTTTTAATTGTGAATGATACATGATTATTTGAAACATATTTTTATATGATGATACAAATTTAAAGGTTTCTATTCTGAGAATAATCAAGTTTTCATAATATTGAAAATTTTATTCATTTCTATCCAAAACTTTTGGTCATTCCTTGAACTGAATTATTAATGTTTTCCGAGAACAATTTACCAAAGATCAATTTTATTGCAAATTCATTTCTTGATGCAATATATGTAAGTACATATACCATGCCAATATCTTAAATGAGGCTCAAAACACACACAAGATAATATTTTTTAATACTTACAGAAAATTGTTAAATATTTTGATATTCATCCCAAGTTATTTCTTTCAATATTATGAGCTTTTAAATAATTAGAGAGAAGATATTACTAATCATTATGTATGCACCTACATGCACTTTATAATTTATAAATTAGCCACAAGGAAATAAGCCATGACTTCTCGGCATGACCAGAGAAGCCCACTGACTTGGCCCCATTCGATTACTTCTGTTTCCTGCTGTTCTCACCCTCACCAAACACTCTTCAGGCACACGAAGCCATTCTCTCAGTTCCTTAACTGCTGAAGTCATTCCTAGACCTGACTCCTGCTCCTTCCAGAAGCAGAGCCAGTGCTCTTACTCCTTTGGGCCTCAAACTATGTGACATTCCTGATCGACACAATATCTCCAGTAAGTCAGCACACACTGTTGATTTCCTTTATTGCAATTATCAGGAAAGGTGGTTCCATCTATCTATCTATCCATCCACCTATCTGTTTGTTTATTTTCCTCTACCTATAAGAGCAGAGACTCTGTTCAGTTTATCATCATTGTATCCTGTGGATGCAGTATAGCATTGAGAGGCAGAAGTTAGTCAATAAATTTCTTATTGAACAGATAAAAGAAAGAATGCATGCTTTCAAGTCTGGATTTTTCAAAACAAATTGTATGATTTTAAGTTAAATATGTAAGTTTATATTTAAGAGTAAATTTAAATATAAAATTAAATTATTTTAAAGCAATGCATTTCCTATGATGTTTTAATCAAGGGAGAAATAAGGAAAATGAGAGATTTTGTTGACGCTTGTATGTTTTTATAAACATGGCCACATGGCAAGGAATGTGGAAGGCCTCTATAAAAAGGCAGCACTCAGCTGACAGCCTACAGGGTGGTGGGCATGAGGAACTGAATTTGTCCAACAACTTACATGAGTGTAGAAGAATTGAGCTGCAGATAAGAACACAGCCTGGCTGACACCTAATCAAGATCTCGTGAGACCCTGAGCAGGAGGCCTAACCTCTAGGAATTGTAAGTAGTAAATGGGTGTCGCTTTCAACAACAACTTTGTATAATTTCCCAGTCAGTGATGGAAAATGAGGATACAATTTTAAAGATGATCTGAGATGACAAAGGAAAAGCCATCCCTAGCCCTGTGCCTGAATGAGTGCTTAATAAATATAATTCCTTCCCAACTTCTGCCACTGTCCCATTATTTTTCTATTTCATAAAGCATCTATATACCACACTCTAATGTTAAACCTAAGCTTCATGCAAGTTATGCTTTGTCAATGAACTTTCTGAAATGTGAACCAATATGAACACAGAGGAGGACAGATACAAACTTTCAAACTTTATTACTAAGAATAGCAAGCAAGATAGTCTCCAGGACTCACATTTAAGCAGGTTGTGTACTTCCTAATCCAGTGCTTAAGTTTTAGAGAGCAATTGCATTACATTGCAAATCCTTTGTAATAAACTAATTATGGAAGTACACGCAGCAACATGAATTTCTCAATATAATAATTAATATTCATACATATAGATAACACATATGCACAAACATACACACAAAATAACATGCTTGTTGACAAAAATAAGCAGAATCCAAAAATTTCCAAAAAAAAATTTCATTGTCAGTATTTTTGAGGGGGTATTTGTTCTGTCACATTTAAAGATTCCCTACACAATTCTGTACATTTTTTAAAATTTTAATGAAGTTAGTTTACTTAATAATTCTTGTCTTGTATGGCATAGTTCATGTAGTGATGCAGGAAACTATAAATCAATACTAAGGTACATTCTCAGTCCTGCAAGAGTTATATCCATTTCATAGACTATCAAACTCATCAAAAGCCCCTGAGAAATGTTTCAGGCAAGGAAATAAACGCTATAAATCATGGGTTGCTTTGAAATGTCAACACATTTGTAGTGTCGTTAAAAGTAAGAAAAGCTGAAGTTGTAGCCAATACAGAAAAAATGTTATCAAGTCTGAGATAAAAATTAACATGGCTATATAACATAACTAAATGATACATGCTTTAAAAAGGTATTAGCTACACTTTAGAAATATGAATAAGGAAGGTATATATATATATATATATGTATACATATATATATATGTGTATATATAATTTCATTAATGAGAGAGTATATGTCACTAACATGCCTTCATATGCATGTAAAAGTATTAGTTTATGGCATCAAGCAATTTTTTTAAAATAAGCCTCGAATTGTTTACACATATCACTATGATATAACCATTTTATTAATAATATTCTTAAATTTAACTTCCTTTTAAATGTTGGCCAAGGATAATAAAAAACTAATGCCAAGAATCAGACCATCACAAGAACCTACCACAGATGAGGTTCTTAGAAATGTTGTTCTTATTATTGTTCTTGACAATTTGAAAAACTGTTTTTAATAGAATCATCTATAGTACATATAACAGAGGGATAGATGGATGAGAGAGACATTATGTACTAGAGACTAAATAGACATAGGAGGAGCTGCCTTTACGTTGTAAGAAGAAGTGTGTATCTACAGAAAATAAATGGGTTAAAGACATAAAAGTACAATGAAATAGCTAGAAAAATGCAGTATTTCTGTATATTGAAGAACAAATTGGCATTCAGTAATTAGAAATGGAATGCTGTTATTGAGAAAGGCATTGAATATCTCATGAGACAAATGTGGCAAAATTAAAGGAGCAGCAATCTCTGCCAACAGTGCTTATACCCATAAGCCAGAAAACAGTAATAAGCTTTTACAACACAACACAACAGTGTTATTCTGAGCCATAACAATTCCTGTAGATGGCAAGGTGTTTTTCAAGAGCTAACTTTGCAAACATACAACAGTGACACTTACAACAACCCACATGGTCTTCAACTACCTGAGAATAATTAAGACACAAAGTTTTAATTTAGTAAGGTGGTGACTCCATAGAGAAGTTTTTTGTTTCTTCTTTTTACTAATTGTTTTGGTAGATAACAACATGGAAATGTCTGCCTTATCAAGTTTTTAAAATTATCATAACCTTTAACTCTTCTAAACAAATTATATCCAAAGTTTTGACCAATTTTCTATATATTGTACCAAGGGTCAGAAAATGCTTTCTTATTTGGCTAGTGCTTATTTACCTTTGCGATATAGTAGGTGCCAGGATGTTTTCTTAACTGAGTGAAGCGTTAATAAATTGTGTTTTGGCATCATTACTTTAGGATTTTGTAGTATCATGTAAAAAACATATGCCTTTTCATAAAGCTCATTTTTCTTGCAAATAAGAAATGTACCCTGATTTACATTAATTTAGAATTAAATTTAATTCTAATTTAATTCTAATTAACTTTAATTCTGATCAACTCAGCATTGAGTTCAAATATTGTTTGCTAAGTCACTTGTAGCCAGAGCTATTTTATTCTTGAGTAAGCTTCTGGGTATATTTTGTCACTTTAATTTTACTAAATCATTTATTGGTTAAGTTGTGTTTCTATACTTTTACTTCTCCAAAATAGTTATGAATTTGTCAAACACACACACACCCCCGCACACACATACATATCAGGAATATTTCAGTAGTTCATTGCTTCAGCAGCATTTCTTGTCCTCAGTCATAATATATGTTTTACAAAAATCTATAATGAGATTTACCTTAAGATCAGAATGTTAAATAAGCGCACTCACTGAGTATGTATATGACATTATCAATTTTAACTGGATACATTTTCTTCTAGCTAAAAGGTCACACTCCCTCTCATTCTTTGCAGCTAGAAATACAGCAGATCTAAATTTTTCCAAATGAGATATAGGTGGGAAAACTGAAATGTCCTCGTAGGAATAGGGTTATATTTTCATTGCCTTTACCTTACTCCAGCTGCTATGCTGGTGGATTTAACAGCTGGACTAACTAGAGGCCATCCTGGAATATGAACATCTTGCAAACCACATGCGGGGCATGGAGGGAGCTGGTCTCTAACACCACAAAGTACTACTCACTATGTCTACTTTATTGAACTCTTTCGCTGCATTAATTGACTTCAAGTTTTTTTTTTTAAAGTGTATCAAAAAGCCACAAGAAATAAAAAGTTGATTTTTTGACCATTTTATGCACTTAATAATAACATGTTGAGCTGCTTTGTATGTAAATTACATTATTTTTATTTTAAGTTTTTATTACATGGTAATAAATTTACCATTATATTGAATTTTAGCAAAAAATATTCAAACTATAGTAAGTGGCATCAATTATATTTAAGTATAGATAAATTAGAATCTAATGTCATTGATGACATAAAAATTTTATTACAAAATGTTACACAATGTCACATGAAATATCTTTGTTGTTGATAGCGCAAGCCACAGGAAAACATATTACAAAAATCTTGTAAATGGAAAAAAGTCCTTGAAACAGTTTCACACTTAATACAGTTTATTTATTTATTTTTGAACTTGTGGGGTAAACTCAAATGTCACAGATGGAAATATTCATTTGGATATATCCAAATGTTGCAGCAGAAGGGTTAATGAGGACAATATAGTCCTGTTTTGCTTAATGCTCTGTGGTATAAGTGTTTGTGATTTGCACCCAAACCTAATTCTAATTCACAGAACATCAGGACCCGCTAACACTGACACACTGATGACTAGAAAGAAAACATTAATTAATAAATGGAAATAGCTTTGTAAATAAATATTTTTGTTTTCAATATGTTTGAAGTGTTTTTTTTTTTATTTATATAGTTCTAGTTATTAGATTTACTGGAAAATGTCCACCATTGGATCAATAAATCAATCTTACAGCACCACACAAATAGAAAAATTAGATTGAACAGTATTCTTTGTCTCCATATTTTTACTCAGTAGATAAGAAAAAAAAAGCCACTGTCACATTTATTGCTCCATGTATGCAGATAAATCTAGGCAAATAAATCTAGGAAGAATTTATTTCCATATTATATAAATATAAAGGTTTTGAAACCCGAATACATAATGAACACTTATATGAAAATATAAAGGAAAAATTAACATATAATATACTGAGATAGACATTCAGTTTGGTTAGAGAGGAGAGTTGCAAATACTGAGTTGGGACACCTAGAACTTTTGCTGTCTTTTCAGGTGCCGATTGACAAAAGAAAGAAAAGTATTATAAATAAATAAGAATTATGATAAACAAGAATGGCGGGTAGATTTCCTGGGGGAAATAACCTCCTTTTAATTGGGATACAGACTACAGGACGGGGTTGGCCTCTCGCGAGAAAGCAAGGCACTCCTAACGCAGAGGTGCTCGAGCAGGCGTCCTGGAAACTCCCAGAGGTGGGGTGCAGTGTTCTAACACTGCCCTCGACCATTTGTGAAGTTGCATGGATGTGGGGCCCCGCATTTTGTCTGGGAGAGGAACTATATGCTCATAGTTTCTCAAGGAATCTGTGATACCAAGTTACAATAAGCCTGAATCTCCAGAGGTCCAGCGACATGTTTTAATTTTGCTTCTAAACTTGAACCAATACTGCAACTTCATACAAAATTTTGTACTGGTGAATTTATATTCTTTGAATAGATACTCAGAAAGCCTATATCCATCCTTGCTGCTGGACATGGTGAATAGCCACGTAAGAGAAGATGTGCTACATTTCACACACGTAGGTAACGACAAAGCCATTTTCTTCTGTGGCACACCCAGCAACTAGTGTATCAGGAATGACTTGGTAATGGTAACACAATGAAACAGTACAGCTTGGCAAAAACAAAACAAGCAAACAAAGGATTAGAACCACATTTTCAGGAGGCGTTACTTCCACTCCAAAATACATTCCACTTGTTTTCTGGGTTACAGAGAGTAAGTAAAGTGTTCAGAGTGTGGAAGTAGCATGCTTATTGTAATATTTTAGAAATGTGGACTCTGGCATGTAAGAGAATACTGGCAGAGAGATGACTTAGAAGACTGTGACATTAGAAGACAATTCTACCTAGAGCACAGGGAGAACCTGATAAAGGCCTTATTGGTTGGAAGGAAAAAATGAGAGATGAAAGAAAGGTTTGAGAGATGTTCCAAAGAATGGCATAACAGTAGTTAGTGATTGCTTAGATATGGAGGGAGGGAAAGGATTCAGAGATGTCACTGTCCTGATGCCTCTCTGTATCTGATGGATCAGAGTGAAGCACTGTACACATAGTATGAAATATTTGATTTCAGCAAAGGATCAGATGTATAAACTATGCATAGAGTTTCAAAAATTGTACAAAAATAATTTTATTTGCTTTCAAATGGCTAGTGCCAACTAACACTCCCTAGGCAGCATCCTATTAACTTTGGATTACAACAGCTTTTTAAAAATGTAAAATTTTAAAAAATGAAAATTTCAATTGTATCTATATATTTTTTCCAAACATCTTTCTAGTGGGGCTATGAAAGTTGTATCTCAGAAGTTGTGTTTCAGTCATGTTTAAATGTAAATTATATATAACTCCTATCTCCAAAGTAATTCACCATGTTCTATCCTCCAGAGATAGGCAAAATAAAAGCATAATCATTGGTTCTGCACTTGTGAGACAAATTAAAACACATGTCAATCAATTTAGTTAACACTGAAGGTCTGTATGGACCTTCACCTAATTATTGGATAATATGTTAGTTATCTATCCCTGAATGACAAATTACTTTGTCAGAGTCCAGGGCAGCCTGCCCCAAAATATTCCACATGGCATATTGATTATTTTGAATTAAAGTCACTTGTCAAGCAGCTGGTGTAAGAAGGGCACATTGACCTTCGAATGTGTCCTTGAATGCTGGAAATAAACCTCATCAGTGAAGAGGAGCTGAGGAGGAGCGGAGAGAGACATGCTTGTCACTAGAGTTAGGGACACCAGCGCCAAAAAGCTTGCACAAGCCTTGCTACTCCTTTACTCGTTTACTACCCAATCCAAACTTTGTTTAGGTTCCTCAGTGGTGAGCATCTACGTGCCTTTGTCCTGTCATTTCTTTATAAATTTACGGTTTCTTCATCTAAAATGTATGAACAGCTAGCTGGTTCCATTTTGGAAAGCATTGTCATTTATGATCTCCCGTGCTCATGTATTAAATTGTTTTTTCTCCCATTAATCTGGTCTTATGTCATTTTTATTATTAATCCAGCCATAAGAACTCAAGAATGGTAGAGGGGGAAAATTTCTCCCTTCGTGACAACCCCAAAGCCTTGGGACTTAAAACAGCAAACATTTTTCATCTCACAATCTCTATGGGTCAGGAATCTGAGGGTGACTTAGCTATACACATGCCTCCAGCTCAAGGTATCTCATGTCTAGCGCTGCCTCATCAAATATGGATTAAATTTGAATGTCAGACAAACAGTAAGTAATTTATTAGTATAAATGTGTGTCAAATATTACATGGACCATTATTATAATAAAATAAGTTCTCTTTGTGTATCTGATACATTCCAATTTTTCAGGGCATCCTGTATTGTTTGCTAAACCTGAATGCACGAAGTTGCACTTAAGGTTAACACTGGGTCTGCAGTGTGTTAAGATTCAAATGAGGCTGAAAGATCCATTTCCAAGTTCACTCACATGGCTGTTGGAAGGCTTCAGTTTCTAGTGGACTATTGAACTAATATCCTCAGTTCCTTGAGAGTTGTTAGACTAAGGTCACATTAAATTGCCTCACATGTACATGTTTTAGTAAGGCTGCTCACAACATGGCAGCATTAGAGATCTGAGAGACAGACAGACAGACAGAGAGAGACAGAGAGAGAGAGAGAGAGAGAGAGAGAGAGCCCAAAATGGAAGCCATTCTCTTCTCCATCCAAATCTCATAAGTGATATCATACCCTTTCTCCCATATTCTACTTATAAGAACAAAGTCAATGAGTGCGCTCAAGCTCAAGGGAGGGGATTATACAAGAGTATGACTACCAAGAGGACCACCTACTGCGGAGGTGATGGCATACTTTTAAGAGTTTGGCAATCTAGTTTGATTTACTGAGTTAGAGTTTCATTTACTTTATATTGTGTTTTATTATTTCCCCCCTCTTCCTTGTTTCTCTACTTCAGTGCCCAATTTAATTGCTCTGCATTCCCAAGGCTATATACTTCATTAATCCAGTTAATCAGCAGACACTAACTTGCAAGAAACTGAATCAGCCCTCAACCATCCAAACACTGGCAACCAGGCTGCAATTCCGGACTGCGATTTTCTGTCAGATGACATATGAATCACCCCTAAGGCAGGGTTTTCGATAACCATCATGGAACAATCCAAACCCCAGGAGATGTTCTCCTGACTAGTTGCATGACTAACGCTCCCTTTCCTTTGTTCTGCTTCTTCTTGGGGACCTATAAAACATCCTGGCTGTTCTAGGAATAGGAAAGGTGGTCTTTTAGACTATAGTCTGCCATCTTCCTGGAACACTGGAATTCTGAATAAACCTTTTCTTTCCACCAACCCTTGTCTCTTGATCTTTGGCTCATGAGTGTCGAGCAGCCAAGCCTGAATTTGGTAACACTTCCATGAGCATATTCCCAATAAATTAAATTTTCTAAGAAACATACTCAGAAAAGCTTTTAAACATGTATCTCATTTTTCCTTGAGTGACTCCTTTTTCCCCTCAAAACATGTCCAAAACAAGACATTATAGGCTACATATTAGATCTAGCACATAATCAGCTAAGTGTATTTTGTAGAATCAGTGATGAAGAAGAGCAACAAAATTGACATTGAAACTCATACACTTGAGTTCTGGATCTAATAAAACCTATTTTAAGAAATTCTGTAGGCCTAGTTCAATAAAGAAAGATGTTTTTATGCCTCATCTTGAAGATAATTAAGAAAACCAAAATATTCTATATATTCCTTGTGTAGATACAAAAGAAAATTAAACTTTCTCCCCCAAATACATGGAGATAAATGCATCATTTATAAACTTAAAAAGTCTAAAATCAATGCACTTCAATTTAAAATTTAAAACATTCTATAATCTCAAAGTAATCTTTTAACCTAGTTAGCCATATGAATAAGAATTTTAATTCTTAATTTTTTTTTTTTACTGAACATGTTAAAGTTTGGGTCACCTTAACAAGTATATTTTAGTCAAAAAATGATAAAGCAAGAGAAAAATGCAAAAAAAAATTCCTCAAGAAACATTTCCAAATTAAATTACCTTCTTCTTAAATTAAGTTAGGCAAGACACAGGACATTGCACTCACGTTCTAGTTTTTCATTATGTTCTAGAAAATTATTTGAGCTTTCTCAAAATTTAAGATAATTATTTTCTGCAACTGCAATTTAGAAATGAGGTATAGTGGGTATCAGTCTTAAAATGTCCAATTTATTACTTTAAAATCACAAAGTAATTTTTAAATTCATGTCCGAGGAGCATTTTGATTGCTACAGTTTAAAAAAGTCTTATTTGTGCAAATTTTTTCTTTACATAAATAGCTATCCTATTTATTAATAAAACTGTAATTTCAATTAGCAAACACCATACAACTTTAAGAGTTAGATAATAGGTATTATTCTTAGCTTTGCCTCAATTTCCTTCTCTCAGGAAAGGAATTAATGACATTCATTTCTACTTCAGGCAATTTCCTCTGAAAACTCAACCACCCAGGAAAAAAGCTTTCTATTCATTCTCTTGGTCAAGACTTAGCCATTGTTATATCTACATTGGTGTCTTGGCTATCAGGTTCTTATTAGCATTGCACTGGAAAAGGACTATTTGAAGTCACTCATTCTATTAATAAAATTGGCTTTTAAAGCCAGTCATTTATAGATACAAATATGCTTCCTAATTCTGGCTCTCTCCTCCAAGTCCCAAGCTTCTACTTTCCCTCCCTGCCATATTATCAAAGAATTTCTAGCATTTCCTTTTTTTTTTCTTTTTGGTTCACTGAGCGGGGATTGAACCTAGGCCACGGCGGTGAGTGTGCCAAAGCCTAGCCACTGCACCACCACGGAACCCACATCTAGCATTTCTTCTACTTACCTATCATTGCACAAAGCATCAGTGAGAAAGTTTATGAAACTGATTCTTAACTATAACATCAAACTACAATGACTTTAAAAGAATAAACCAGATGGTAAGCGTTTAACAAATAAAAATGACTGTGATGGGCACTGGGTAACTGTTTTACACATCCTGCCCTATGCCTTAGTCATGTAACCTTCCTTTGAATCCCATTAATTAAATGTTGTTTGTCCCAATTGCGGTATGTAAAACTCATACTGTATATTTGTGACTATCTCTATGCTTTGACTTTGCTGATTTATTAGTTGAGGAGAAAAACTGGCCAAAAGCAGCCAATGTATTTCCACTTATACCATGATTTATGGGTAAGAACATAGTTTATACAGGATGTTCAAAAATGTATCACAAAATATCAGTTCCCCAGTTAATCACAGGTCACATTAATGATCAACTCACCATTTAGGCACATTTGTAGTTTTGAGAATATTTAGTAGACAGAAGAGTTGGTCACTCGCCAGATGGTTTTCATGTTTTTTAAACTCAATCATTCTCAAAATAGATTTGGACTCAATTTAATTTTTGCCTTCCCTAACCTCCTTGCCTAATGTTCTTCTGTTTATCATCTGCCAGAGAAAATTTTTTTAAAGTTAGAATCACTGCTAATAACTCCATGTTATTTGACATTTGGTCAGGTAATATATCTATATCTGTATCTATATCTATATCTACATTGCAAGTTATCAGATAATAAAGTTCTTGTGATAGAAAGAGAACTCACATTAGGTGGTGAACTTATTATACATCAAACTGACAATGCACTGTAGAATTGTATGGCTGAAACCTATGTAATCCTTGCTAACAGATGTCACCCCAATAAGTCTAACAATAAAAATGAATTAAAAAAATAAATAAAGTTCTTGGAATTAGAAATTGAGTGGGGTTTTTTCCTCCTCTTTTTTGACATCCCTATAATATTCCTCGACATTCAATAGCACCACCAATGTGATGAGTAAGTGAATGAATAAAGAGTGAGTGATGAGTGAGTGAATCTATTATGTTTTTCATAATTTAAGATCCTAGAGCAAAAGAGAATATCATGTATTCTGAACATATTAGCTAATTTTGGATGCCCAATAGTTATTTATATAAACTAATTCACTTAACAACTCATGACAAGACATGAGTTATTGGGTTTTTTCATAATCTGATGATAGTACTTTCACCTGATCCTATTAAGCTGCAAATGGGTGTCTCTGAAGCAGAAGAGCTAAAAGAAGACCATTAGCCTTTCTACATTTTGAATAATGTTTTCTAGAGTACATTGAAATTTGTTATCTGCTTTAAATATTCTGTTTAACTTTCCGAGTTATAGAAAATTTCCCTTTCCACATTGCAGCAAGGTTATTAAAGAAAGTCAGGAAATAACACTGATTAAATTCCAGCTAAATGAATGTCATTTGTTCTCAACCATCCATCTGCCTATTTGTTTTTTTCAGGACACTTTTTCACAAATCATCTGCTCTCTCTCAACCCCCCTCCCCCCCCCCCCAATTTCTACATCAGCCTCTAATAGCACTGAGATCAAGGTCATCTTAGTGTGATCTCTCAATTTTCTTCCTTTTACGCAAAATATTCATCTATTCTTTACTTCCCCCTGTTTCTCAATCCTTTCTAATGTAAAATTATCCAGAAATGCTCTTGAAATCACCTCTTCCCAGACCTTGCATCATCCGTTATCCCATTGTCTCTTTGTCTTTTAACTCTCCACCTTTACCCATTCAACTCTGCCTACAATTGCTCCCTTAGTATAAAAACCCGCCTCTCAATCATGTTGCCTTGCAACATGCAATCTTATCTTTTTCCCCTTCCTTTGTCATCAGTTCCCACAACCTCCACTTGTACCTTCCTTTCCTCCCCACCAACTCAATAATGACTTGTAATCTATGCCCACAATTTAATAGAAGTTACTGCTTCCCAAGTCCAGCAGTTACCTTCTAAATGCCAATGGATATGGCATTTTCTCAATTCTTCTGCTGTCTTTCACAGTACCTAAACTAGTTTATCTATTTATAAGTTTTGTATTCTCCAGACGAACTGAACTTATTATATGATCAATACTGCACTTTATGCCTCTGAACCTTGAAATTCTCCTACTGACAATCTCCAACTGTTCAATTTTCCTCTTTACCATGTAAGGCCCTGCTCAAATATTTCTATTTGATGAAAATTAATCCTCACTACTCGTAAAATTCAAGGCCTCAATTTTACACTTAAACTTCAATTATGTTATTAGTTACTTGTGTAAATGCTACATCTTACTTATATAGTGAACTGCCTGAGGGCTGGCAAGCTTTATATATCTTTTTTGTCTTTGTATCAATAGTGTGATAATTGGGGTCTCAAAGACACGGAAGTGCCCTATTTAACCACACAGAAGTTGCTGATTGACTGAATGATAAATGCAAATGTTTGTTGATTGATTAATTTCCAAACATATAATTGCAGAATGTACAATCAGAATGTAATCTATTGTTTACACACATTTATGCTTGATGGCAAACTAGTCTTAACATAAAATTTGTTCAAACTAGCTTCCATATTCCTATATTTGATGCAAACTGAAAAACCTGAAGAGACTTTATTCTTTGAATTGCCACTTTTAGGCAAATTGTGACTAGTGAACTCAAACTAAAGGGCAAATACTAATGAAAGAGAGCAGTTTCTATCCTGGTCTTTTGTACACTTGTGTATGGAAACTATGAGAATATGAACTTGTGCACCAAACCAGAAAGTCTCACAAGTATGTTCTTAGCTTTTCTGATCAGCCATAAGAATGCATGTAATCAAAATAGGGTTTACAGCCCTTTGCATTGACAGTTTGCTCATAACAGTGCTTTAGATATATAATGAATTAAACATTGTCTATGATATGTTCTATGATGCATGTTTATCTTTTTATACCCCTAGATACATGACAATATAAAGGTCTATATCTATGTAGAGGATGTACTCTTATAAATAGTCATTGGTGAATACTGTAACTTATTACAAAAATATCTACTGAGGATACTGCTAGGTGCTTTGGGAATGTAAAAATAAATTAGACAAAAATGCCTGCTCTTAAGGGACTCCCAATATAATAGAGAATATAAAAATATACATAAATAACTCTGATACAAGTTTGACAGTGATATGTCCCATAAGTGCATTGTAGATGAAATACCATGGGAGTTCTTGAAATAATGAGGTTCTTTTCACAGCAGCAAAGAGCAGGAAAGACATCACAGAAATGTGGAACTTGAACCAATCTTTTAACAATTGGCATAATTTGAACATGAGGAGAAACTATTTCAATTAAAGGAAACAAAATGAGAAAAGGCACAAAGGACATTTCAGAGTATCTGTGGTCCTGCTATAGGCCTAATGATGTAGAAAGAAATAAAATACAGAGGCATGGCAAGAATCACCAAAAGTGAAGGTCATTAAACACTTGAGTGTCAATGAGGTATCTCTCCTGGCCTGAGCATATGAAGGCAACGGGTGTATAGTCCTGATTACTAGAACCCGACGCAGAAGGTTTTCCCTTTGCACTGATTGTATTTTCCAATGAGCACCTCAGTGGAACACATGGGAAGAATCAAGAAACTGTAGACTCTCAATTGTGACCTCATCTGGTATAATACAAACCTGACACTGATGATTTGAGTAACACTGTCCCAACTTTAAGTTGTCATCATTAACACCGATATTCTATCCCAGACAAACATTTTGTTTCAAACCCTTGCTTTAAGCTCAGACTTAAATCATATGGCAAACAATGGAGGGAGCAATCATAGCAATTACTGAGCGCTTCCAATGAATGCCATCAGCTTCTATACTAGGTGCTTTAAGTAAAATATATAATGCTTTCACTTTAGTAAGACCCGAATTAGAGTTATAACCAAGAGAATGGCCTGTAGTTGACCCATCAGATACTTGGTGTGTTAGCCAGCCTCCAAGTTGGTCCCTAGTGATTCTGGCTTCTTGGTGGGATTAGTGTCCTTATAAGAAGAGACACCAGAGAACTTTATCTCTTTTTCTCTCCAGCAATGAATAAAGAGATCATGTAAGCTGAGAGAAAGAGAGAGAGAGAGAGAGAGAGAGAGAGAGAGAGAGAGAGACAGAGAGAGAGAGAGAGACAGAGAGACAGAGAGAGAGAGATCCAGCCACCTATAAAGCAAGAGAAAAATTTTGGCACCTTGACCTTGGATTTACAGCCTGTAAAACTGCCAGAAATAAATTTCTGTTCTTTAAGCCACTCACTCTGCAGTATTTTGTTATGACAGCCAAGTTAACTAATGTAGTAACCCAATAGAAATTCTGTAACTGAAAAGTACAATAACTGAAATAAAAAAATTAGAGGGGTTCAACTGCAGATTTAGCAGACAGAGAAATAAGCAGTAAATTTGAAGATTGAACAATTGAAAGTATCCAGCATGAGGAGTAGAGAAAAAAATGAAGAAAAGTGAACAGATCATACGAAATTTATGAGAAACTATCAAATTAACCAAAATATACATTATGGGAGTCCCAGAAGAAGAAAAAATTTAAAAAAAAAAGTAAAGAAAAGAAAAACTATTTAAAGAAACAATAGCCAAAAACTTCCTAAATTTTTTGACATAAATGAATGTATTCATCCAAGGAGCCCTAAGAATTGTAAGTAGGATAAACTCAAAGATATTCCCATTGAGAGACACTTGATAATCAGTATTGAAAGACAAAGACAAATAGGAAATTTTATACATTGCTGGCAGGAACATACTTGTAAAATTGTTCAGCTGCTATGGAAAAACAGTTTGTCAGTTCTTCTAAAAATTAAACATAGATTTATCATATGACCTTACAATAACAGAATTGAAAATAGGTACTCAAATATGTGATGCATGAATACATATATTTATAGCAATGCTATTGACAATAGCCAAAGGATGGAAAGGCCCAAGTGCCCATAAATTGATGAATGAATAAACAAATAGTGATATATATATATATGCATACCATAATTTTTATGTAAATATTATACAATGGAATATTATTCTGTTGTGTAAAAGGACAAAAAACTAATGCCTGTTACAGTGATGAACTTTGAAAACATTATGCTAAGAGAAAGAAGTCAGATACAAAGGATTCCATGTTATATGATTTCATTTATGTTAGTTAATATATCTAGAATACATAAATTCTTAGAGACAGAACACAGATTGGTGGTTGCCAGGGCCTGGGGGGAGGGGTAATAGAGAACAATGATTAATGTGTGAGGGTGTTAATTTGGAGTGATGGACATATTTTAGAACTGGATAGAGGTGGTGGCTGTACAACATTGTGAATATACTAAATGTCACTAAAATAATTGTTCCCTTTAAATTGGTTAATTTTATGTTTTGTCAATTTCACTTCAATTAATTATTTTAAAAATAGACATGAATCCATGAACCATATTCATAGGAAGGTGTGCAATGTTACCTTGCTGCAGAATTTATAAACACTCTTAATGACTAAAAATGTATGGTAACCATGGTCTTTACTACCATGTATTAACGTACACTGTTTAGAAAACTGTTCTGGTACAAACAGACTCAGTCTTTGTCAGGGTAACACTACAGTAAATACAACACCGTATATTATAGTAACCTATCTGCTCCTTTCTGTTTATGAGTTTGTTTTATAAACACTTTCTAGTTCTGAGTTTTCCCATTCTGTGGTGACGTACATAAATCATACAAAATGCAAGCCAGAGTGTTGTTATACTTCTTAATTGCTATCTTAGAAGTTTAGGGGTTTTTTGGTGTGTGTGTGGGCTCTTTGATACTATAAACAGGTCAAATAGGCAGTAAGAAATTCAGATTTCTTCCAGAATTAACAGAGCTTTTTTTTAAAAACAAGTTTATTATATTACATGGAATTTTGATTACCAAATATGAGATTTGTATTCTAGCTTAAATGATCTGAAATTTGCTTAAATTGTACAAGGTCATTATTAATAAATGTAAGCTCCCTGTGTGTTTCTGGTTCTGTATTTTCACTGTGATATACGGATACTTCAAAAGACTTGATCCTTGCTTTGTAGGTCTTTCTCTATTAATACTGTATAACAAAATACCAAATATAAAATTTTAATAACTAAGTCCATGCTTTTATTGTAAAATCCTGTCTAATCAAAATTTATGGCTGTTATTTAAAAGATTTAAAGTCATACTTCAATTGACCAGTATAAATCATATTTAATAGTAGATTAGTCTTATACCTTGGTAGTAAATATGTATGATCTGAAACATTTTTTTGTGTAGATAAAAGAAAATAGTTGTACAGGTTATACTCTCTCTTATTCCTGGTACAAGTTCTCCATTAGCTACATTTTAAAGTTAAAACAATGACAAACCCTTCATATAATATAAATAGCTCAAAAAAATCGCAAGTATTAAAAAAAGGTATGTGAAAGGTAGATTGCCTTCATTCTGCTTTATAGTGTTTCATTAACTATTAATAAAATATTCTGTTTATTTTTATCCCATTCACCATTGTCTCAAGGTATTGCACTTTTTATTTTCTCTTTAAATATTTTCTTCACTCCCTTTAGTTACTGAAGTCTTCACTCAAGTGTTCTTGACTGCCTTAGCTAAAATAATACCCCTTCAGTTTCCATCACTCTCTGAACAATATACCACGTTTTTCCTCAAAATACTTATCACTGACACTATAGTATATATTTACATATTTACTGTTTAGCTATCCACTAAAATTCATACTCCATCAAGTAGCAAAATTTGTCCTGTTTGCTGTTGAATTCTGATCACTTAGAATAGTACCCAGCACAAAGTAGGTACTCAATAAGTACTCACTGAAAGAGTTGGTAAATGACTTCACTTAAATAGTCTATTTTTTGTTTTCGTTTTATAATGTAAGTACTAAATTATAGAATTATACCATGGTCTATCTTTATAACATATATATGTAATGACATATTACAATAATATATATAATATACATACGCATACACACTCATACATACCTCTTGGGTAGGTTTGTTCAAAACCGTTTACTTATGGTTTAAAGACCAGTGACCTAGAAAATAATTAGATCCAAATTTGCTAATCCTTTCAGGGACTATAGACATCTGAGTCTACACATGCAAATCCATCAGTCTCCATCTGCAGTCATCCAGCTGAGAGCCATTTGTGGATAAAATGAGCTATTTCCTGGATGAATTCGTCACCAACACTACCAGAATAGCTTGGAATATAGATGCTTCAATGACTAAAAGAACATTAAAAAAAATATGGTCATTCCTATGAGTCACAAAATGTAAATGAATAGGTATTGAAGAATAAATGAACTTAGAAGACAAGCCATTTTCCAAGGCCAGCAGTCACAGGAATGAGCTTGTTCAAGTGTGGGCAAGTGTTGACTATGATCTTGTCTAGGACCATTCAGCATAACAAGGGTGGCAGGTAACAGAATATTGGCAGTGCCATCATTCGATAAGAAAATGACAGAATTACCCTAGATGCAGAGGATACTTAAGACTTCAGTAGACTTCATCAGTAGAATTCTTTTCTTAAACTTTTGCATTTGCTAAGTATCCCCCATCTCAGAAATCTCCTCGCCACTCCAGTCCCAATAGCAACAGGAAACTGAAATACATTTTGCTACAAATGATGGTGAATGATTTCATACCAGGAAACTTATTTTAGTGATTTAAGTAAACAGTGTGATTCCCTCTTCCCTTAAAAAATAAGGATAAAAGAAAAAAATGTATTTCTTATATCAATATTTTATTTTAAAATGAGATTACTGCAATTTAAGTAAACAAACTGATACTGAGGCATGACTTTATTTACATGAATATTGTCTATAGTTTTTTATAAGCTGGTATAGATTTCTGAGTTTATTTTCAAATTTGCAAGTAATTGAATAAAAGGAAATATAGTGTCACTGTGAACTGACACAGTTGGAAAAAATGTTATTAATTGAAGGTAGATAGAGTGTCATGGGCTCCTCACTTGAAACTGTGAGGCAAATTTCAGGAAATAAAGGCTTTTGCTTGCTCTTAGTTTGCTAAAGCTTCCCTTCATCGTTGTGACTACACGGTACTTCTATCATTATCTCCCGTTAGGCACTCTACATAGTGCACCACATTTAGTACTTTGATTATCCTTAATAACTAGTTCAAATATACAATCAAATGTGTAAAACCCTCGTCGCTAATGTGTCTTGATTCTAGCAGCCATTTCATTGCCCATTAGCTATGTTGATGTGAACAACCATGAAAGATCATATCTTGAATTACTGAGTTCCAGTTCATGATCTTAAGCACCAGTGATAATAAGAAAAAAAATTCCTCCTTTATGTGGTTTACATTGGTAAAAAACAATAACCCAAAATTACTTCTAAAACCAAATATTTAAAATTACTCACCCAAAGGTGAGTAGCAATTATTTTTAATGAAAAGTAACAAAAATATTTTTCAAAGAAATATTTTAATTCCAAAATACTTCATATATTTTACTTTAACAATTAGTACATATTCTAAATTGATTTAATTTCCAAATAGAACACAATCATGGAACATTTTATCTTATTATGTAATTAAATGAATAAGAATATAGAAATATATCAATGACTCCTAATAGCTCAACATAGCTATTCTGTGCCTAATTGGGGTATGCTTTTTTTGAAAAGTGTGCATCTGTTTTATTATTTTTTAGAATTTCTCTGAGAATAGAAAATGCTGTTTATGGCTTATTCCTTCACAAACCAAAGGCCATGGAAAATGTCCATGGGAGGCGATAGGTCACATTTGCCTGCTTCTCACATACTAGAATTTGATCATCAAACTAGTAGCCAGCAAAAGGCTTCCAGAAGAGAAAAGTTTATGTGTACAGTGGCAATTAATACTGAGTCATCCTCATTCAGGGCCCATTTAGGATTCCCAGGATCTCTATGAAAAATGTAAATTCCTTGGACTAGCCCTCAGAATTGGAGTGAAGCCCAGGAACATGTATTTGTAAGAAGCAGCTGAAGTTATTTAGAGAAAAAGGCTCCAGGGGAACCAAACCAGAAAATATAAAACAACTGTTTGGAAAGGCACTTTTATTTAAAGACTTGGACAACAAAGCCTTATTATTTTATATAAAAATAAACACAGATATTTTATGCATAGGAGGCAAGCTTAACATGTATTTAAAACAGAAAACAAGAGCATTTAAGCTCCTCTTCTACCACTTTAGTTACACCCCTAGATGCTGAGGGGACATATTTATTATATCTTTCTTTTACTGTGAGGGAAACTTTGTAGATGTTTGAAAAACCCTCTAATGGTGTCTGCAGATGGCGACTCAGTTGTACAGCTGTCTTGCTAACCTGAGAAATTTCTACTGCCCATCTCACGCTGTTTGGGACTGCCCAGTCACGGATCACAGGGAAGGAATCAGCAAGGAGTCAAATCATGTCACAACATTACAGACAGGAGAACTAGTTGAGTTTCAGGTACTGTCTCTTCCTTTTGACATTCATTATTTTATTTAATCCTTATAATTTGAAGAGTAGTGTTGTTTTTTCCATTCATTATAACAAAACTGAATCTTATTCTGAAAAACTTGTTCATGGTCACATAATTACAAAATATCAGATCCAACATTGAACCTCAGATCTTCATCACATACAAGCTGGAGAACTTTGGAGAAACCACTTAATAACAATAACAAGAAAAATAATTTACTGAAAAGTTCATTCACTTTACAAATACTTATTTAGTGTCTAACAGGTGCTGGGTACTCTCCTGAGCACTTTCTATACCCTGTCTCATACAATCCTCAACAATGCTATCAAGAGGGTGCTATTATCATCCCCATCTTAAAGATGTGGAAACTGAGGCCATGAGCATTCAAGGAACATTTCTAAGGTAAGTAAACTGGGAAGTGACAGAACTCAGAACTCAAACCTTTATTCATCTGCCATGCCTAAGTTCCTAAGTGTTTCTTTATACTCCTTCTCAGTGTACTCCAATTCCTTCAAGTTAAGGGTCTGAGTAAAATACCTAACTCACAGGGCGACTGTGAGGATGGAAATGAGACAAGACACAATTTACTGAGAAGAGAAGAGCACTCAGCAAAGCCCTGATGGTTCCATCCCCTGCACTGCACTTCTTTCAGTGACATCTCCTCATATTCTTTTACCTCTTGGAGGTCAAGGATTCAGGTATCATCCCTTGATCAGTGTCCTTCCTCACAATATGAAGTCTGTCCCGAAAAAAATCCAGCCATCATCAATATCCCCAGAACGGTTTGCGCCACATGGATGCAACCTGGCCGCCTAGGCGAGTGGACGGGAACGCGCACGCGTGAACCGTGACGCCTTCACTGTACTCGTCAGTGGGGGCGCTAGACGCCGGTGAGGGAAAACGTGCACTGAATACCCATCACATTCAGAAGCACTGAGTGGGTAGGCCAATGGATCTGCGTCAAATGTTGTGTTGAGCTAGAACATTTCTCCGTGGAAACTACAGGTAATGAGAGGTACCGCCTCAATGTTCTTCTGCGGTTGAAAGCTGCCATGCAACGAAAACGGCCGCAGCTATGGGCAACCGGGGATTGGCAGCTTGCTCACAGCAGCAGGCCTGCCATTGCATCCTGTCTCAGGCAGAGTTTTTTGGTGGAACGTCCTATCACCCAGGTGACTCAGTCCCACTACAGCTAAGATTTGGCAGCCTGTGACTTCTGGCTTTGCCCAAAACTAAAATCACCTTTGAAAAAGAAGACATTTCAGACCATCCAGGAGTTTCAGGAAAATATGAGGAGGCAGCTGATGGTGATTCCAGCAAAAGATTTTGCAGAGTGTTTCCAACAGTGGAAGAGACGCTGGGAGAACTGTACGAGGTCTCAAGGTGCCGACTTGGAAGGGGACTGAGGCATCACTGTCTTGTGCACAATATTTCTTGTATCTTGTATCTTCTTCAGTAAATACCTCTATTTTTTCATATCACATGGCTGGATGCTTTGTGGACAGCCCTTGTACAACCCGCCATCAGTTTACCCTTAGTGAGACAACTACAGCTCCTTCTCAATGATGCCATGGCTCCCGTTCTCTCTATTGCTTAAAGCCACTCCCAAATTAAGTCATTAAAACAAGAGGAGGAGGAGGAAGAGGACAGAGGGAGAGCAGAGGAAGCAGGGACACAACTGCTTGGCTTCAAATCAGAAATACTGAACTACTTCCATTTTGAAGCAAACTATTGACTTTAAAATCAAATTTTATTCTTATTTTATTTTAGAACTAAATCCTATGGGCATGAAATTCATCTTGATCTGTCAGAATTTGATTAAGAAACACTGTTTGAAAAGTTTCTTGAAAGTATTCACAGAAACTACTGGTTACCTCAGTTGTTTTGCGAGTTGGTGTTGTGAACTGTCAGTATAAATTCTGAAACAAATTTTCACTGAACTTTCTGAAAATGCTAGAACTTAAAGAAGTGAAAAAAGCTTGCCAAAATACATTCTGAAAATCGTTAAGTAAAATATAGGGAACATTCAAAACATTAAAATAAAAAACTACTGCCAATTTGGCTCTATTTTCAACTTTATATATATTTTCTTATCTAATTTAAAAAGGCTTACATTAATAAAAAACAAAAAGAATTGCACAATATTATCAACTAATAAGTTCCCAAAACTGTATTTTCTCTGTCAAAATAACCTGCCAAAATAGTACTGATATTGTATCCAATTGCATTTTCAGTCATAATCCATTATGGTGTTTATGTTTTAATTTCTTTTAAATGTACCAGAATAATAACTAGAAGATACATTAACTTTGCACTATAAAAAAATAGATACAGTCAATAGTTTATTGGTTACCTGAAGGCAAAGGGAGAAGGGCTGGGAAAGGAGGGAAGGAGTAGGAGAGGAGGGCGGAGAGTCAAATACATGGTGATGGAAGAGAGCAGACTCTGGGTGAGGAAAACATAACACAACACATAGACGATGCACTGTAGAATTGTACACCTGGGACCTACGTAATTTTTACTAATCAATGTCACCTCAATTGATTTGACAATTAAAAAAACTGTATTAGAAAGTATTCTAAAAAAAATAGGTAAGTGAAATTTGTTCACAGCTTATTTCTGTGAAGCTGGCTTCCTTTTAAAAGAAGATCTAGTGAATATTCATCAGAGAAAGCAGAATCCTATCTAAGTACACGCTCCCTGCAGGATGACTTGGAGAGAGGGAGAGCAGAGAGGAAGGGGGCCTCAGTTGCTAACTTGGGAGCTCGCATTACCTCAGAAAAAATTATTTCATGAAAGCTCTTACTTCAAGTTGTTGGTTTCAGCTACACTGAGGAACTTTTGAAAAGAAAGCATTTCACTTTAAATTGACAAGCCATGGGCATCAGCTGACCCCTAGATTTCACACTTTTAACAAATACTTGTTTAAGGAGTGACTCATTAAACAATCTTTCAGGACATAATAGGAATGTCAAGCTTGTTAGAGGGGGAGATAGAAAACTACCAAGTGAAAAGGGAATAAATGTATAATCTTAGGGAGTGGGAAGAGCTGATAAAAATAAGGTAATATGACTGGAAGTGTTTGCAATTAGGTTCCAAGGTAGAGTGGGGTCCTTATAAGCCACAGCTCTGCTCCAACGGCAAGGAGGAACCACCCACACGAATTACTAGGGCAGATGTAATGTTAAGTAACACTTAGGTATAAGGTATCTGGGAAAAGATAGAAAATGAATACAACATTATTAGTCACCAGCAGAACCCATATAGACCAGAATATTTTTTTCCCCATGAATTAATAAAGCTGTAATAGAAAATACAAATTAAATGCATATTAAATATCCTAGACCTTCTCAGACTGCATAATGGGCTTCTTGTCTGTGATTTTATTGTGAATTTCCTTCTGGAAATTCCTTCATTATAACTGTTGATTTCCCACCCTTTCTCACTAAATGGGAGGCTCTGAGAGAAAAAAAAAAGAAAAAAGATCATGTCTTTTCATTGTTTTTACCTCCAGAGGACCTAGTAACACAAAATTAATGTTTGCTGAATATTTTAATGACTACTTTGATAATGAAAAAAATACTAGTTTTCTCAATTTACCAGTAAAATTCTTGCCATCTGACACAATTCATTTAACTGAGTCTCACTGCTTCCTCTAAAATGAGTTGTACTGCTGAACTACTATGTCTAAAACTTACATAGGAGGATATTTTATTAAAATAAAGGGGCAACTTTATCTTTGCATTTTATTCAAAAAGGTAACTAGTTGTTCCCCAAAGGCTAGATTCCAGAAACTGTAATTCTCAAGAAGAAAGGAAGAAATATCAATGTATTTCAGAACTTCTGTAGAAAGGCAATGCTTATCAGAGTAACTAATGGAAAACCTGAAAGCAAATCCAACTTGGCAGATACATTTCAAATTTGAGTCAAACCCATTTATTACATAATTTCCTACTTTAATAATTCAGCTTATTTTTATATTTTAATGCTGACTTTTGGAGTTATTTAACAGATGACAACATGAAGCAGGGCTAATGAATTGTTGGATAGATTACAGCCACATGGATGTGAATTGTGCATACATTAGGAGCACAGTGAAAAACAGGACACATTTATAAATATCCCCATGGATCAACACAAGTCAAATAATGCTATCCAATTTTCTGAAGAATTCTTGGATAATTAAAGGGAGCACTTATTACAGTAAAAGCCACCTGTTATCCACCCAAATATGTCTCAGACTGTAGCCAGAATCTTTTCTAAATTTATGCACTGAAGCTCGAGCAAATTTAATAGATCAGGTTTGGTTACAATGAGTAAAACACACACACAAATACACACACACACACACACACACACACACACAGAGAGATTTTATATATATATTTCCCCCCTTGGAACAACCTTTAGACTTATAGAAAAATTACAAAAATAGTATAGAGCTTTCTCATATACCATCTATACAGCTTTTCCTAATGGTGAGAAGTTATGTAACTATAGTGCAATTCTCAAAGCCAGGAAATTAACTAATGTTGGTATAATACTCTTAAATAAATGTTGGAGTTTATTTAAATTTTACCATTTTTTTTCTGTTGCCCCCTTTCTGCTCTAGGATTCAATCCAGGATCCCACATTGCATTTAGGTATCGGCTCTTCTTAGTCTCCTTTCATCTGTTTTCATTTTTCCTATTTTTCATGATCTCTATACTTTTTATAAGGATTGGTGAGTTATTTTGTAAAATATCTTGCATTCTGGTCTGATATTTTCTCATGCTTAGACTGACATTTAGAAAGTGCCATGAAAGCGATATTATGCCTGTGGTTTTGGTCTCATCTGGCATTTTCCCTGTCGCAGCCCTAGCATCAGTGATTTCTCCACAGAACCCTGGCTCCTGCTCTTAGACTGTGGTAGTATTTAGGAAAAAACTACAATTAGGAATTGGAAATGTAAGAATTTACCTTTAAGCATAATATATTTATAAAAATGAGTATAACAAAATTTCTTTCAAATTAGTTATATTAAATTAACTAAATAGCACTGAGTATATTATTCACTTGTATTTGAGAGCTAAGAGATTTTTACATCTAGATAATAGATTTATAGGCATATTGGGCAGAAAAGACAAACTAAGGTGAGTCTCACACTAAAACCTAGTTTCACTGAGACTGGAAAAATTTCAGGTGAAAATGATTGTTTTATACATTACAGGAGTTTAAGCAAAATAGTATGGTATTTGTACGTAAGTGTGTGTGCATTTTAGGGTGTGTGTAGGTTGGGTAGGGGAGCAGAGAGAAGACTAAAGACCCTGTGAAAAACTCAGTCAAACAGGAGTCAGAAAGAATTGTGAGCCTAATTTTAAAATGCTTCATTTGTTGGAGAGAAACGAGCATTCCAGAATGAGAGCCATATCGTGAATGCCTTTCTTTGAAGCTCTCCGTGAGGAAAAGAAAGGATACAAGCTTTTTAAAATAAACCTTTTTCTAAATTCTTACCGTTTCTAACAGTGAAAGTACAGGGCAGTCCCAAGGACTCAAGGGACCCTCACAAGGGCCACAGCCATATGGGCAGAAAGATCGCCCGAAACAAGAGAGAGTTTGTTTTTCGGTCCACACCAGCTACCCTCCCGGGGAACTCTGGCAGGGACTGAAGGCCCTGCTTGGACAGTATGGGGTTACGAATTTCTGAAATTTGGACATAAATACTAATAGAGTGCATTCTTATCCTCTTGTCTATCAAAATTTGAGGACCTAAGTTTACACTATTAAAGGTTATGGCTCTAAATAATTAAAAATACCAATTATCCAAAGTTCCTGCTCTGATACTTTTTCATGCTGTAACCCTGTTCACCCAGTTCCAAAGTCAGCTTTATAACTGATCTAGAAAACTCCAATCCAGGATGGAGACACTACATAATAAATATATTCCCTGTATTTACAGCCTCAGCACAAAATTTAATCAGATGTGCTTGCAGTTTCATTAAACAAGATGAGTTATCACTCACATTTTTGCTTCAAGCTCAATTAGACAATTATAATAATTCATATTAACATTTAAATTATTTCTAAGTATAGGATGAGCATACTTTACAAGTATAACGCCTTTACTTTTACCATCTTCAAGGTAGCTACATTAGTTGACTATGATAAAAATAGAAAAATACTATTTTCATCTTAACTTTCAACTGTAAGCTAAAGTTTCATGCTATTTGAGTATTTTAACCATTGCCACTTCCTTATCCATAGATCATGGAATTAAATATAAAAATATTGGATATAAATGACAATAAATTGACTGAATAAGTTGCTTGTTAAAATGCCTAATATTCATGATGTTTTATCTCCCACTGGCAATTTTAAAATGTATTAGCTAAAATATGGCCTTAACAAGAGCAACATATTAACTGTTCAAGTGTTCATTTATTTCAACAAATTCACCAAAGCTACCAGGATAAATATCTAGAGCAGTCAAAATTCAGGTGAATACTAAATATCTTAAATACACATTATGTAATATATCTTCTTACATATTCCTAAATTTATCAGGTTAAAATATTATAAAATGGGAAGCCAGCACTCAGAGTTTGGGATTTCCTGGTACCCTTTTTTCTTTATACACGTTGTGTTGTGGCTGGTTTTTTCCTTACATGCAGACTATCTATAAAATTTCACCAAGGCTGCTAGGTTTAGTACTCCAACCTAATTCCTGAGCTTTCTCTTGTGGATATTCACTTTGCTGTTCCATTGCTGTTCTAGCCTGTTCAGCAACCATCCATGCATTGGTCATTTGTTTATTCACTAATTCATTGAGCAAAAGAGGACTGACCACTGTGATGTGAAGAATTAAAAAGTAAAAAATTAAAAAAATATATAAAACAATGCTTCCAATCTAGTAGGAGATACAAAACAAATGTAAAAATTACTGAAATATGACATAAACAGTAACATCAATAGTGCTCTCCCAAAATGGCCCAAAACAAAGCAAAACAATGTTGTCAAGGAATGAAACACTTCAGTTATGAATGGATCTCTGTTACTACTTAGTATGTGAACTTGTAAGGATCACTTATTTCTCACCTGCATTTTTCCTCATCTGAAAATTAGAATGCTATGCTATTTTATGTTTTTATGAACTTATCATTACATACTTATCCTATATCTACTTTTTAGAATTGAGTTACATCCTTTAAGTTATTTTATAGCACTTCATTGTCTGACTCATTCTTTATTTTTGGTCACTATTCTTATATTTTATATTTAACATTAATATTTTAACAGGTTATACAGTAAAATTTAAAAAAAATATATAACAAACAAACAAAAGCCCTTGAGACTTCACATCCTATCATCTGTGGAATAGCTTGTAAGAGAACAGTCCTATAGCCAAAAACAACTGAAAAAGCTAGGAAGAAAGTCTTAGAGAATTACCAGTGATGTGAGAATTCAAGGGCCCAAACTCTTAGAAAGATAGGAGGCACAGAGGTGGACCTTTTATTTAAAACGGTTTCTTTCTTGCTCATTTTAGCCTTGAAGTATTTGCTAAACTATAAACTGTGGTGTATTGTGGATGAACTGAGCAATGATTGACAAAAGTGGTGCTTTGGACCAGATTTGGGCTGCAGGCTATAGTTTGCCAGCTTCTGACCCAGAGCCTCAAATAATCTTCTAAATGAATTGAATCTACATGCATTCTACATCTCTGACAACACTCGTGAGTCCCAATTTTGGGTTGTTGCTGTTGTTTTATTATAGCCATCCTAGTGGGTATGAAGTGGGATTTCATTGTGGTTTTGATTTGAATTTTCTTAATGATTGATGATGTTCAGCATTTTTTCTTCTGCTTGTTGGCAATTTGCATATTTTCTTTGGAGCAACGTCTCTTGAAGTCCTTTGCCCATTTTTGTTTGTGTTTTTTGTTGTAGCATTGTGGGAAGTTTTTATATATTCTGGATATTAAATCCTTATCATAAAATTCAATCAAAAATAGCTTGACAAGATAACAATAACCCAGAAATTGAGAGAAAAAAATTATCAAACTGAACATGTACGTTTTCTGCACTTTTCTCTAGATATGATATAATTAAACTGAACAGGTGAATAAATAAAAACATTAGGGTATTTGTGCCACAAGTGGAATCATCTTGGTTTTCCCTTTTCTTCAGATTTGAGGTGTTTGCTATTACAGACACAGAATAAAAAAATGTCTGAATTGTTTCAATCAAATTTCTCAAGTTACTCTTGGACTCAATATCATGCCCTCTCTTAATTATAACAAACTCGAAGTAATGCTGTTTCTTTTTCCAAGATTTCTGTTTCTGCTACACAATTACATAACCGATGACTGCACTAAACCTTTCTTGTTGTTGAAAATTCATGAAGGATTAGCCGTTCTCTTCAATATTTCTCCTCCTGAACAATGGAGTTTGGAAAAAGGCAACTCAAAAATATAGCAGATGCTATATTTAAGCAGACTGAGATTTTTTTCCAAGAGATATTCAGATATTTAAAAAGTTTTTTTTTGAGGGGTGGGGTAGTTCCCTGGCTGAGAATTGAACCCAGGCCACAGCGTTGACAGCACCGAAGTCTAGCCAGTACACCACCAGGGAACCTCCTAAATAGTTTTAATACTATTCTATTTATAGTAACTATACCTTAATGTTTCTCCTTATTTTATTTTTCATTGTCAGAATCCTTTTGAAAAATAAATCAAAACATAACCTCTTCATCTGGGTTCAGTTTCCCCATTCAAGATTTACAAATAATTAGAGAAAATATTCACAATTTCTTATGACTGTATGATTTTTTGACCATATAATTTTGTTCCACATAATTTAGGAGACATAAGAATGAATAATTGAAAATTTATAAATCAAATTTGTTTCATTGGTATCTTTAACATTGCAGATATATACACAGGGAAGCATCACCTTCCTCAAGGTAGACATGTTATGTTCATATTTGGTCACATTCATTTGCTTCTACTGTTACAACTGGTACCTCAACATTGAATTTGAGGTACTAATAAACTTTGAGATATGAATTTTAAAAACAAAAATTTGAAATTTAAGCTAAAAATAGAAAATACAGTTTTGAATTTGACACTCATCAATAAATAGATGAAAGAACTGTTGAAAGAGATGACATTGCTGAAACTATACAGAGAACATAGTAATGGCAATTTCTTAAATTTGCACCGTACTTTAAAGAAATTTAGGTATTTAGAGTGCTGGATACATGTTATTTCTACTGATTGTGACAGTGACTTCAGAATAAGCAAAGAAAATATGAAAATGCCCATTTTATAACTGAAGAAGCTACAGCTTGAGAAATTTAATGACAACCACTATAAATGTTTACAGTGTAGATGCAGGACTGGAATTCTTATTTTCTCATTCCTAGTCTACTGCTCCTAAGGATCTTGAATAATTACACTTAAGACTAGGAGGAAAATCCCATTAAAGAAGACAGAGTGGAGTGAGATAGGACATCCACACCATGCAATAAGTCAAGGGAACAGAATGTTAATGAGATAGTGCTGATAAGAATGTCAATTGCTGGGGAGAGGTCAGGTCTTTGCCAACCTGTAGCCCTATGCAAATGTTATCTCATATGTATCACTGTTGTTATTATTCCATGAATGCACTGAAGACCATTAGGTAATTATGAGCACCGGCTAACTTAGAAAATAAATGAAGAAGTCTCTAAGGTCTTATTGGAGTCCTTTTCTGAATACAAAATGATAAGAATGCAAATAAGATCCTTCATGAAGCTTCATGCTAATAAGCTATTAAAAAAATGCAACCACTAATTTTCAAACTAATGGTCAGTTGAACAAAATCAACACTCAAATGAACAAAATCAACACTCCCATTCAACCCCATGCCCACTCCTCCAAGTCATAGTCTTATGCTCACTAATTAGCAGGTCATAAACCAGCAAATCATGTCATCTCTTACTGCTAAGTTAAAAACACGTACTGTTTCTCTATAGGACTCTGCTTTAGAGACCAAAAAGAAGCATAAGAATGTAAGAAAAAAATATATAAATGCCTTTAGATTAACTGTATTAAAAAAAACAGAAAAACTATAAAATCTCATATTTATTTAGAAAAAACTTCATAGTATCAATTGTTTTGGTATAAAAATAAAGATAAAATTTAAAAACTGATTGTCTCTCATGCAAGTACTAACCAAGCCCGACCTCACTTAGCTTCCAGGATCAGATGAGATCGGGTGTGTTCAGGATGATGCACTGTAGAACACGTACACCTGGAATCTATGGAATTCTTGTTAACCAATGTCACCTCAATAAGTCTAAAAAAATTATTAAAATAAAAAAGTAGTGTTTGTCTATAGGTTAATGAGATTTCTAAAACAAATAGCATCATTATATCCACATCCTTCATTCATTTATTCAAATGCTAGTTTTATTAATTTGGGTTAAGTTTAAAATTTTCAGTCTTTTAAACTTATTCCTTTCACATGCTGTAGATGCTGCAATGAGAGTACAAGCTTGTGTCTATGTAAAATTACAACTCTGGCATAGCTATATTGGCAAAAAAGAGTGAATCTTTGATGACATCATTGAGTTGCCAAACCAGCTCACACATCCTCATTGAATATACACAGCAATGAGAAGGAATGAAATACCAATACATGGAGCAACATAGATAAATCTTACAAACTTATGTCAAGAAAAAGAAGCCAGACATTAAAGAATACATATTGCATATTCTTTTATTTCTGAAATCCTAAAAAAAGGCAAACTAATAGTCAGGACACTAGTTGCCTTTGGAGATTAAAGACTGACTGGGAGGTAATAGGGAAAACATTTTGGAAAAAAAGTGTTCTATGCTGTGAAAAAGTGTAGATTAAATGGGTATATTATCCATTTGTCAAAACTATACTATAAAGATTTATGCATTTTGGTGTCTGTAATTTTTACTTTAAAAACTATGAAAGGAGTAACAAATTAAGTGGAGAGAGAGTGCTGGAGGTACTTGTATAGACAAAGTAAGAATGCAGAACAATTGAAGTCGGATATGTGAATGGCCATCACCAGTACCTATTTATTTGAATATGTTTAAAGTTTTCCAAAATCACAAATTTTAAAAATTACAAATTAAAATTTTAAAATAAATAATTTAAAAGTGTTATAATAAAAAACAAATACATTTTTAAAATTAAAAGTTATCCCAAATTGATTACTCACTCTATCCCAACCAATTTTTTTTCTGATTAACTTTTTCTTAAATTTATTGGAGTGACATTGATTAGTAAATATTACATAGGTCCCAGGTGTACAATTCTACATCTTCTATGTGTTGTATTACATGTTCATCACCCAGAGTTTGTTCTCTTTTCATCATCATATATTTGTGTCCCTGTCCCTTCTCCCCCAGCCCCTCTCCCACCCTCAGGTAACTACTAAATTATTGACTATGTCCAGGAGTTGTTTCTTTGTTGCTTTTATTTTTCTGTTAACAATAAAACTAAATTTCTCCATCTTTTTCCTTTATTTTATTCACTCTCCCATCCCTCCTCCCATCTTAAAGTAGTCCCTCTAACATTCTTCATAGTAATGTTTTGGTAATGATATATTTCTTCAGCTTTTCCTTATCTGAGAATCTCTTCATCTGTCATTCAAATGTGAATACTAGCCTTGCTGGATACATTATTCTTCATTGTAAGTCCTTGGTTTTCATCACATTCAATATTTTCTGCCAATCCCTTCTGGCCTGTAAAGTTTCTGGTGAGAAATCAGCTCAGAGTCAGATGGGTGTCCCTTTATAAGTTACTACTTGCCTTTCTCTTGCTGTTTTGAGAATTTTCTCTTTTTCTTTAACTTTTTCATTTTAATTGTGATGTTTCTCAGTGTATTCCTGTTTGGGATCATCTTGTTTGAGATTTTCTGTGTATCTTGGTCTTGTATGTCTATTTCCTTTGCCAGGTTAGGAAAATTTTCAGTCATTATTTCTTCAAATAATTTCTCAATCCCTTGCTTTTCCTCCGTGCCTTTCAGTACACATATTATTATTCTGATACTTTTACATTTGATATAGTCCTAGAATAATCTCAATTTATCCTAATTTTTTTGGTTATAATTATTTAATTGCTCTGGCTGGGTGTTTTCTACTGGATTTTCCTGCAAATTGCTGCTTTGCACTTCTATTTTGCCTAGTTTAGTAACTTTTATTCTGTTCTTCATTACACTTAATTTAGTCATTATCTCACTCTGGTCCTTTATAATGGTTTGTAAGTCTTCTTTAATGCTTGCTATCTCTCTGTTGAAATTATCATTCAGTTCCTTAAGCATTTTTATTATTGTTGCTTTGAGCTCAGTTTCTGATGGGCCATCTATCCCCATCACTATTTTTTTTGAGTGGCCTTTCTCTAGTTTCTCATTTTGCAGCCTGTCCGGTCCTTCACCACTGCAATTTCTTTGTTGTTTGCTTCTGATATTGGGCAGGCAGAAGTCTCTGGGGGAGGGACATTTGTGGCTTTGTTTTTTCTTCCTGTGTCTCCAAGGGTCATGTATGGAATTTGGGCATGATTGTGCCGTTCTGTGAGAAGTTTGCCCTTTGTGCAGATTCTGCCTTGAGCTTTGGGGTCAGTCTTGCATGCTGGTCTTTCAGACCATGCTGGTTGTGGACTGAGACAAGTACATGCAGCCCCTTTCTCCTTCTCCTTCCTGGCCAGAACATTCACACTGAGGGTCTTCACCGCCTAGCCGCTCCCCCCAATCTGGGAACCAGAATGAAGTCTATCCGCTGTGGTTTGTGCATCTCCTGGGGCCAAAGCTAGGTGGGCGTGGTATCTCACGCCCCACCTCTAGGCCTCCTTCCCTCTGGCCTGCAGACCAAGTGAGGTCTGGAGCACTCTTCCGCCGTCTTCTTCCTCCTCCCTCCCCCAGTTATAGAGTTCCAAGTGGGAATTCACGCAGCCGAGTCTCTGCACTGCTCTTTTAGTTTCTTTTTTGTTTAACACTCTGCCTTCCTGCACCTTAATGCAATGAGCGGGTTTCTTAGCTGTTACTGTGCATTGTGTAGAGTCCTTGGTTGAGGTATAGGTGTTTTATTAGTTGTAATCTCCAGAGGAGTTTTTCAGAGGTCCCTCTCACACCACCATTTTGTTGCCAAGTCCTCTGATAACTTTTGAAAATAAAGAACAGCTACTAGACAGACCAAAAATAAACAAAAAACAAAGACAGAAAAACCCATGGTGTCACTTTTGACATTGACATAAGATTAATATTGGACTGCAGTTTTAAAACCGAGTCACACAATATTATTCTCCACTTTCCATTTGTAGCCGACACCCACACTTGTGGATCATACAGCAATAAGGGAATCAAAGTCAAAGCCCACCATCATGTTCCATTCTCATGTTTATGTATGACGTTGGGCAATGATTTTGTTAACATTTAGTACCAGTAGTGATTAGTATTCCTGATGAAATCTGGAATTTCAATGACTTGCAAACACTCCACATTGAATGGATTATCATTTACAATTTGGGGGGCCAAGGGAAGAGATTCTGCCCTTGATCTGTCAACAAGACCACTCTTGTTGACACCATCACTCCTACAAAACTGAACATTTTATTTTTCATCAACAAGTCATTAACAAAACCATCTCCACTGATATTTCTACCATAAAAATTAGGAACAACTTCTATTTCAAAAATAACACACCTTTGCAATGTTAAACATCACCTGAAAGTCCTGCAATGACATGACACTTTGTCTTTAATAAAATATGTCTTTTCATATGTATATCTATTTCCTTCTAAAACATATGTGACCACTCCCCTGAAAGCCCTACTATGTCTGCAGCTCTTAGTCACTTTAATTGACAGCATGTAAACCTGTGATGAGGTATGGTGACTCAGACCAGCTGTTCCCAGCCTTTACTACCATTAGAATCACCAAGAGAGTTTAGCAAGCCCAGTGCCCAGGTCACACTCTATTAAGCAAGATGTTCTGGGAATGGGATAAGCTCCCCAGATCATCTCAATATGTTGTCAAGTTGGAGAACCAGCAGCATAAAGCTTTGGTTGTGCTTTGTGCCCACTTTCCCCCTGACTAGTAAGAATGTTGTTTTATTTGTTGTCTTCCATGACAACAAAATTATTACCTACACCACAAAGATACATATTTCTTAGGACAGAGATAAGAGGACAGTGAGAGAAACTGGGAGTTGTGGCTTAATTTCTGCCAGACACTAACATGCATAGCAGCCCTGTATGAAGTAGAATATACTAAATGTGCAGATCATTTTTCCTCATTATTTGATTCCTTTAGATCATGTTTACATCATCTTTTTCTGTTATTATTAAAAGAAAACATTGTTGAAGCTATGATGGCAGACATTTAATTTGATGACAGAAAATTAAGTAAATGGAATCAGTCCTGGAGTCCCCACTGTTTTTTATCATTCTATGCAGCACTCCAAATAGCAGATTCACCCTCGAAGAATTGAATTAGGTATTCATTCACACCAATAGAACAGTTTATATCTAGCTGTCAAAGAGTACTCCTGAGAAATTTAGAAAGAGAGATTTTTATCCACTTTATACTAAAATTTTAAGTGGATATATAAACTTGCTGGGATTAATGATGTAAGCAATTATAATAATTACTTAGGAGTGATATATTAGACTATAACATATGATGCAATTTATAACTTTCATTAATGATATTATGATTATCTTCTAAGGAGCAATTAATATTATGAGATATGTCATGTTACACCCTTAGTATAATATTAATGTGTTTGGGGGTGGGTGGGTAGGTAAGGGAATAAATACAATACTTGTGCTGCTAATGTCATTGTATTTCTACATTATTTCTTACTCAGAAAAACACTGGGTGAGATTTCTGCATCACTTTTTATCTGTTTTCCCTCTGCTTTGTATTTATATCCTCCTTCACTTTATTCCCTTAATGTCCATAGCAATCACAACAAACATAAAAAAAAGAAACTGAGAAATATTTGTAACAATATGAAATATTACCAATAATTTCCCAAAAATTATAACTAAAGAGACACTCTAAGTTTTTAAAAGTAAATGAGTACAACACATGAAATAATAATTTGAAGCAAAAAAAATATAGGCACCCAGGCATCTAAGGGCTTAGAAAATATTGCACATCAATTGCTTTTAAATGTAATCCATGTGTTATCTTTTCCCCTACAAAAAGCTACAAAAATAAAGAAATAAATCCTAACAGCATATTGGTGAAAGTAGCACTCTCAGACATCGTGGGTGTGAGTGTAAACAGGAATACTATTAATATTTTGAAAAGCAATTTACAATATATATGCATATTAGGGGATTTTTAATGCTCATACCTTTGATCCACTAATTCTACTTTTGAAAGTCTCTCCCAAGAAATTAATCCTAAATATTAAAAATATTTATTAACAAATAAATTTATACCAAAATTACTTATATTAGCAAAATTTGACTTTTTGTTTTTCTCAAACCAATACCCATTTATGGATATACACAAATTACTTCTCCCGACATTAGCCATCAGCCTCTTCAGACTTGAGTCCTGTCTTATCATCTCATTTTAAATTCTGATAAAATTTTTGAAGTGCTGAATTTATTTGACTTCTAATTCAATTGAGGCATTTAGGTTTCAGACCAAATATGTCTTGTCTGCCTGTGTATCTGTCTTTTACAAGAGCAACATTCCAATAGAAATGTGTCTATTAATCTCTGAACTAACCTGGGAGTTCATAAATGGTGAGGACATCATCTCACTCATTTTTATATCTGCTGAAACTTTGTAGTTTCACCAAAATGTTGATGGTGTATAAATAATACAAAGATGAGCAAAAAGAACTTGTTTTGTTTGGTGAAATGCTTTCTCTGTGTACAAAAAAGATTAGAAAGAACAGACTTGAACATAGTGGTTTCCACAATGATGTCATCCTGGCATTCTCACTTTTACCTCCTATTTATTGGCATCCAGAGTTTTTGACCACTTGAATTATACCAAGAAACATTCCTGCTTCTAAAATGCCGAAGAGCATGATCAGTCTCATTTTACATTTTTCAAAATTCTGAGAGAAACCCTAAGGTAAATAAGACTCTGAGGTTGACAAGAGAAGACAGAATTTATTTGACTCACAAAACTGTGAGCTGACATTTAAACTGGCATCCCCCTGATAAGAGGTCAACACATAAGTCCATAGCAAGAACAGGTGCAAGAAAGGTAAATCTGGGGAACATTCAGTTATGAGTCGATGTTGCTTAAACTTAATGTAGGTAGTGCTTGGCAGAAAGAACTAGCCAATTTTTGTGTGACCATTCCCAATTCTGAGTTTCAGTGAATGTTTTGACCAGCAGGTACTGACTATAGTGTAGTTGGAATACATAGCAAATTTCTCTTGAAAGCACATTGCTTATTTAATAAATTTGATTATCATGTAGCTCCAATTTTCGAACTCATATTCATGGTGGTACAATGGTTTTCTTTTACAATTACATTCATTCTCTGAGTTTTGCAGTAGAGAAGATTCCTTTTAAGTAAAGACTTACAATGTCTTTTTTTTTTTTTTTAAGAGCAGAGTCCCTTGAGAAATTATTATAAACATTCCAGATGTCAATTTCACATGGCATTTTGATTCACAAGCTACCAGCAATTTGGGATACAAATGCAGAGCTAGGTGTTTTCGTAGAATTTGTTTTTTATATGTGTTTTTTATGCTTTTTGTTTTGTTTTGTTTTTGCCTTTAATGTCGACACTTCAGGTATCAAGATGTGATTTCTACTAAAACATTAAAAAAGAAAACATTTTCTTCTCACCAGTGACATTTCTTTATATCAAAATACCTCCATGAATTTAATTTCAGCAACTGTAAAGAAGAAAGCTCCTATAAAAATGAAACTGTAATAAGGAAAACAAAAAACCAGATTTTCTTTCTATAATAAATTTTGTACATACATCAACTATCTTATTTAAAACACAATGAAATTACTTAGATTATTAAAGACCATGTATATGGGTAAAAAGACCAGCATGCAATTAAAAAATGTGGTCCATGCAGGAAAAATATGATATGAAGGCATCTCAGAGCCAGCCAAATATCCTGAAGGATGTTGTAACACATTTTTTTCTATGCAATAAGATAGTTCTTCAACAGTTCCCATCTCTGCTATCAGAACTGTTTGTATTATTTTTGCTTGAAGGTACTTCATCTAAAGTCTAAGTGAAAAAAAGATGTGTAAAAGGGGTTTAGTGCAGAAAGACAGTTGCTATTACCTTCCAGCATGCTTCTTTTAAAGATAAACAAGCTTACCATCCAAGTTTAAACTATAATTAAAAGCACACGTCAATTTCAAAAGAACCATCTGAAAGTGAAAAGATTAATGTGGTTTCATTAATTTGAAAACTGTCATGTTTTAAAACATGTATCTCAGAATGTACAAACTTCCTAATTAATAAAGCATCTATGTATTTGGTATTCGTAAGGTTTGCTGCCCCAGAGTGAACACTATCACCTATTATTCAAAAAGTTTCCTTAAGAACAAACTATATTTGTTCATTAAATTATATGATGATCTCTGAGCAAATTCACCACAATTTAGTTTCCTAAAAAAAGTTCGATAAAAACACAAGCAGAATTAAATGGCAGACTTCTGGTTTTACGATGGCAAAATTCAGACATTTCTAAAACGGCTTTTTGCACTTAGAAATAATAAAAATAAAATCAAGGAGAATCAGAGATCAGAAGTACAATTTTTTATGAAATTCAGTGTCATCTAAAACCCAAAACCAGAAATGCAATCTACAAAAAAGCAAAAAAAGAAAAAGAAAGCAGATGGAGATGTGGTTAGCACTGCGAATTCTGCAATAACTCCAAAATTCCCTCCACCAGTAAGAGACTATCATCTATTTACGTGTCTCACTCCTAATCACTCTCTCTCTCTCTCTCTCACACACACACACAAAATTAAATATTGCAAGATATTTGAGAAAGTTCTTTGCTTAAGTTCTTTGCTTAAGAAAACTGAAACCAAAATAAACCAAAGATAAAAACCTGAACAAAAACCTGTCATAATACAGAGAGCAGAAAAAAAAGTCAATACTACAAAAATGGACATTTTCAAAGAAATAAAAGGGAAAATATGCATTTACAACATACAAAGTGTTATGAATAGAAACTAGAGAAGAAGAAAGACCCCTTAGAAATTTAAATTATTGTAGCTGGAATTAAAAGAAATTAATGCAATGCTTGAAAGATAATAAGGGACAGGAATTCTTTAAAAAAGTAATATAAATGTTATTTTCCAGGACCTAAGGCGTGCAGTTCCAGATTGAAAGGACTAATCATAACCACACCCTCAGTGAACTCAAACAAAACTAGAGCAATGAAAATAAGAACGTACAACTGCTAGTCACTGAGTATTCATAATTTACCAAGTTTGACCATCTAAATAACTCTTCCATCTATGCACTTTCTCTCGAACCCCACTGCCATTATCCCAATAAGGCCCATCACTATTTCTGTCCCAGAATACTCTGATTGCCTTGCAATTAGACTTCTGGCCTCCAGCTGGCCTCCTGGAACCCACTTTCCACTGAGGGTCTGAATAATCTTCTACAAATGCAAATCCTTCCGTCTCCTATTGCCTGAGGATAGTACACTAATGCCTTAATGAGACTCTGCATGATATACCCTTACTTAGCACTTTTTTGCTTTACTTTGTACCACTCTGTAAAATCCCTTTCTCTCCTCCCACTTATGCCCTTATCTTACTTCTCCAGAAAGATGAATTTTCATCATGTCCTACATTGAAAAATTCTCTTTTCCTACTCACATTCTTTCACACATGATCTTCCCTTGACTAGAACATACTTTTCACTCTTCCTGTGTACTTAATCTTGTCCCATTTATCTCAGCTTTACTACCCTTTTCTCTTGAAGATCTCTTATCAGCCTAGTCTTGATGAGGTATACACGTTGACATTGAACTGACCCCATTGCGTTTTTATTGTATTTACTTGGTTATATTTTTGATTGACTTTTCACTGAGGAGAACAATTGTTTATTTTTCTTTTAATATCTCCAGAGTATAGTACACTGTAGGACATTTAGTAATCACTCAGAAATATTAGTTGAATTAGAAACAAGCAAATGAAAAAAAGCTCATGCAATTCAAATACCGGAATCAAAGTAATACAACTGCCAACTGGTATAAAGAAAGGTAATTAGTCTGAAAAATACAGTGTCTGGAAACCCTCGTTTTTAGGAGCTGGTAATCTATACCAAAGTTTTTTTTGTGTGTGGTTCTCTGACTGGGAATTGAACCCAGGCCACGGCGTTGAGAGCGCCAAAGCCTAGCCACTACACCACCAGGGAACCCCTATACCAAAGTTTTTATTACAAAATCGTAAGCTTGGAATTCTGTAACGTGACAATATTTTAACTACTTTTAAAAAGGGCATTACTTCTGCCGGACCCCATGCTTTAAGTGTGCCCCTTCATTTCTCCACAACAGTGTCAACTCTTGCTGTGGTTGTCCTGTGGATTGCCACTCCCTCTCCAAGACTTCCACGAGAATTCCCTGACCTCACCTTGAATTCAACTTGAATAAAATAAAAAAAATGTGACATTTTCCTTCAAATTGGCTCTTTTCTCAAAATCCTTTTCATGTTTCAAAACAGGAAGTCTAAAAAAATTCAGGCATCCTCCTGCTTTTCGGTTGTACAGATACTTAGTAATAAGCTCTTCATGTTTTCTTATCAATGTCTCTCAGGTTCACCCAGGTTCATGAACATCCCTCTAAGCCAGACAATGCTGACGCATTCACTTTGTTAAAACACTGTTTCTCACTGCGCACTTTTTATATTTAGAAGTTTATAATGTCTGCCTGCCGCATGTGAGCTTCCTGTCTGACTTGAAAAGCCTTCCATACTCTTACCTTGACTGCCTTCTCTCGGTTACTTACTTTGTCACATAATGTAAAATAAAGCATGATAGGCAAGTTCATACTGGCATTGAACAAATGCATTTCCCAATGTCCTTTGGTTTAAAAAAAAAATGGTTTTACTTAAAAAAAAATGTTTTCTATCTTAGAAATCAAATTATACCAAGTCTCCCAAACTTATTATATGTTAACTATGAAAAATTTTGCAGCTATTTTCCTCTGTTCTGCTTGAGTCTGTATTTTGTTTGTTGGTCTTTAAAAAAGACCACCACATCTTTTTTTTGCTTGCAATTACTTTTGCTTTTGGCTTAATATACCCAAAGTAGTAGATATGAATATATTCTCTTTCCAATGAATGATAAATAAAATTGAAGATAAAAAAAGTCTTAGAATAGAACCCAAAGTTTTCATTAAGTCCTCATTGCAATTATCACAAGAAAGGGTAAGTGGGAGGTACTGAAACATTTACAAAAGTAAATACCTTAGATTTCATTTTACTTTTTGGAAATGTAAATAAAAGATATTTTCTAGTAAGAGAGAAAACAGATTGTTGTTTTGTAGATATGGAACTTATCTAAAATTATAGTAGAAACCTTAGACAGTAATTCTGATTTTGTAATCAGAATAATTCTTAGTTTTATGTTTTATCATCTGTAACGAAACTTACTCAGCTAATAAAAGGATATTTGGAAGTAGAGTGTGATTATTTGAAGATAAGCTAATAAGTCAAGATAATAATAATATAATAATATTCTAGATTTAGCCAGCCCGTGAATAATATCCTTCATGAAGACAGGAGCACTTGCCTGTTTAAATACAGCAGGGCCTCAAATAACATTGTTTCATTCAACATCGTTTGGTATAATGGGGGCCACCCTCTGTGTGGAGTTGGCACTTTCTCCCCAGTCTGCATGGGTTTTATCTTTTTTTTTCTTCCAGTTTCCTCCCACATGCCAATTACGTGCAAGTTATGTAAATGGATACGTCTAAATTGTCCCAGTCTGAGTGACTGTGGGGTGGATGTGAGTGTATTCTGTGATGGAAGGGTGACCTATCCAGGGTGAGTCCTCACCTTGCTCCTGAGCTGCCTGGACAGGCTCTGGGCCACTCCAGACCCTGAACTGGAATAAGTGGGTTGGGTAATAATTATCTTACCCATTTTTATTAACCTCGCTTAAATGCACGTATAGCTCACATTTATTTCTATGTTTAATGTTCTAAATGTTTTGGGGCTTTATTTAGACATTTAGTGATATTTTTGTACCAGAAATATGCTATAGGAATGTAGAAACTTAACTCTTATTTATGTCAATTAGTCTATGGTAAGATACACACACATACATACACACATGTTTACATTTGTTTAGAAAAAAGAGATTAAACAGCATAGTTCAGGGAGTTTGCTAAATCATCCCAGTCCTAACAGCTTAATGCAGTGGTTCTCAACCTCCCTAATGCCGTGACCCTTTAATACAGTTCCTCATGTTGTGGTGACCCCCATAAAGTGATTTTCATTGCTACTTCATAACTGTAATTTTGCTACTGTTATGAATCGTAATGTAAACATCTGATATGTGTTTTCCGATGGTCTTAGGCGGAGACGTTTAGCAGGAGCTAAGGGAAGAGAACAGGGCTCCAGACATAAACTACTAACTTTACTGGTATGTGGTACCTGGAGATACAGATAGCGAGTGGTTTCCTAAGAAAGGGGATCCCAAGACTTTCTGCTTGTTCTTTGTAATGTTAGGCATTGAATTCTCTAGGGTAATTCTTTAAGTATGGGCATATAAAATAAACCAACATTGACGTGATGTCATTGTCAGTTCATTTTAGTCATTTAAAATAAATCTGAAAACTATACAGTGAGGAGGAAGACACCTTATTAACAGCTTTTCCTTTGGAATTTTTCCCCAGTTCTTGCTACCCAGTGAAGACAAAACCGAAAAAATCCACCAACCAAACAAAACCACCTTTTCATGACCCACCCCACTGCTAGTCAGAGATAACACATCTTCTAAACCTTTAAGACATTTTCCTACTTCCTGTATTGACTCTTTGCAGAGAAGGCAGTCAAAGGACCAAAACAGAGTTAAATTGTTAATCATGCAGGGCCTGGAAGAATAATAAAATATCAGCACTGTTTAACAAATTTTGGGACAATCAGGAATTATTTCTACAAGTCTTCCATTATTAATTGCTTAATATTGCAAGACTCATAGTTCCTTTGTGTAAGGAACTGAGGCTTAAATGAACATTTACTAAGTTCTATATTCTGAGTTTGTGATTGGTGACATGACAATCTAACTCATGTCATCTCTACCGATAAGTTTTCATCTTATACTGAAAGGGTAGGTTGTATGATCTCTAACATTCCTTCTGGCTATGTATCTCTATGAATATTTAGTGATGACATTGTCTCAATGGAAGCTATTATATCTTTAAGAATAGTATATCCTATTAATATTTATAAAAATATTTTATGTGGCTTTGTAGGCTAAGAATATTTAAAACTTGGAGAAACTTGCAGTATCATTGTACATTAGATTTTAAGATAAATAACAAAAATTACAGTGTATAAAGTAAATCTAGAGGACATTTATTCAGTAGGATGACAAGCATTTTTATTTTTTCAGTAATACATTCATTTCAGTTTTTCCATCAATATTAAAAATTCTAATTATGTATGGGCCTTTAAATTTGAAAAGTGGAGTTTCCGAGATAAACTAATGAGTCAAAAGGAACAATCTGGGTAAAAGAACAGAACAAGCAATTTTATTTTCCTGAATATTAAGACAAAAATATGAGAACATTGCAAATGATTGATAATGAGAATTAATCATTTTCCCTGTAGTTCGTACAATTTTCACTTCTAGAAGAACACTGCGAACTCGACTGGAAACATTAAATTTGCTTTGTGAATTGAAGAAAGAGCAACACTTAGCAAGTTTGTTCCAAATATTTAAATGCTGATTTCAGAAATAATTAGTGAGATGGCTTTCCAAGGATAAAGATGTTCACCAGCTTTTTCTTTCTGGAAAAGCTGCCCATTCTCTTTTTAGGCAACACTAAATGTAAGAAGGTTGTCCTCCTCTGGGATAGAAGTTGGGTGTTCAGTCATTTCTGTGGGTTGTTCCTGGTCCTGCATCTGGAAGTATACAGACTTGGTTCATGATTTCTTTAAAACACACCCTTCCAGATGTTACTACAGACTATCTACTGTTAACACTTTGCTGATTATACTTTTGTTAATGTTCCTGTTCAAAACAAAACTTCTAAAACTTCAAAAGCATATATTCTGACAGTTTCAGTCAGTTCTGGTGGAGAAGATTATTACTTCCTTTTCTATATTAATGGAGACTAATGCCTTCTTACTATTATTTTTTTACTAGCCATATTGTAAGAGTGACAGTATACTTTTAAGGATTTAGCAATCAATTTTGACTTACTAACTTACAGTTTGATTTACTTATTTTGTGGTTTATTATTGTTTTATATAATAATATAAATATATTATAAAATAATAAGTAAATTATTATTTTTTTATTATTACTATTAAATTATTATTATTATTATTTTCCATCTTTTTTGTTTCTCTCTCTCACTGCTCAGTTTAACTGCCCTGCTTTCCCAAGGCTACATGGATATCTCATTAATTTAGTTCATCGGTTCCCCAGTGGTGGTATGCAGACCCCAAGAGGTACGTGCTGGGCCATTCATGGGTACTTGAAAAATAATTCATAATGGTGAGAAAACAAGTAAAGTAAAAAAATGCAAAACATTAGTTATGAAACAATAAATGTTAAGTATGAATCACTGTTAATGGAGACACTTCAAAATTAGATCACATTACTGAATAATAATTGGTGAGGGCGTGGCTATGAAGCCTTCCCCCAAACTGCTCTTCTAGCAATCATTATGCACAGTTTCAGAACAATTGATTTACGATGTTCCTAGGACTTACTCAAACATAAATACATCCATTGCCAGACTCTTTGATCAGTTCAGTTATTGACTCAGTAAAAGTAACTGCCTTGTCTTTAATCGTGATCCTTTTCAAGTAGTTTTTTGTTTTGTTTTGTTTTGTTTTTAATGCTTAACATAGGCTCAGTTGTTATTTTCACTGATTTTTAAGCATGTCAGTTATGGATCAGTGATTGAAAGCAGGAATGGTTATAAAACCAAAACTTGATGTGGATTATAACCCATCGCCAAGTACTTCTCAACACGTGTCCACAGCTACGAGTACACCCACACTGGGAGATAGTAAAAAGGTGCTGCTCAGATACTACACAGAAAAAAGAAAATACTCCGAGGAGTATATTAAATATGGGTTTTTATTTGTAGGGGATGATGCCTGTCCTAAACCTTTGTGTGCTGTGTGTGGGGAAATATTATCCAACGTTTATATGAAAGCTTCTCTACTCAGGCGACATTTCGAAGCTAAACATCTTATGTATAAAAACAAATAAATACAATATTTTTGGCTTTTAAAAAAGCATCCAACTGTTATTTCATACATGATAACAGAAAAGAAAAACAATGAGAATAAAGTTGAGGGTTGACACTGTATTGCTTATTGCATAACTAAATGTGGTGAAAACTACACCATAGCTCAAGATGGAATTTTTCCTTGTATTAAGGACACGGCTTTTTGTATGTTTGGGGAAGAGTATGTCTGCAGCATCAATACTATCTCTTTTTCAAACAATACAATGTCTCAACGAATTCAGGAAATGTCTGACGATGTTGAAGTTGTAATATTAGATAGAATTAGAAAAAGTAAATTCTTTTCCATCCAGATTGATGGAAATGTAGATGTCGTTGATTTATTTATTTAACTCAACATCATGAGGTACTTGGTAGGAAATGAAACTGAGAAAAACATGTTGCTTTTTTTACCCATTGACAGAGCACACCACAGGTGAGAAATTATTTATGCAACCAATGGTTATTTCATTAGTTGGTCGAATTGTTGTGGAGTATGCACTGACAGAGGCAAGGCTTATGTGGCCAAATTAAGTAGCTCCCCATGTACCATGGAGTCACTGCTGCATTCAGAGACAAAGTCTTGCATCCAAGTCTCTTCCTAGTGAACTGAAAGATGTTTTGATGAGGCTGTAAAAGTTGTACATTTTATTAAGTCACAATTATGAAACGTCAGGTTGTTTAAAGCTCTGTGTGAAGAAATGAACAGCATTCACAGCACATTCCTTTTGCTAGTGGAGGTAAGGTGGCTATCTTGTGGGAAAGTACTTACACAGATGTTTGAACTTGGACATGAAGTCCAGGTATTTTTTTTTTTCAAAACCATCATTTCCCTCTTGCTCCAAAGTTTTAGGACTGTGTTTGGCTTCGAAGTCTTGCATATTTACCATATAGTTATCTAGAATTAAACAAATTCAAGTTGGGACTTCAAAACAGCTCAACACTATATTCAAAGTAACCAACAAAACTGAGTCAATGATTTATTATAAAAACTGGACTTTTGGAAAGCATGTATTGAAAGAGTTCAGCCTGAAGTTTTTGTACTGTGCACAACTTCTTATCTGAGAATGACTTGCACCTATCCCAGAATGTGAAAGAGAATATTTTAGGTCACTGGAAGGTCTTAAAGTGTCCTTTTATAAGTACTTCTGTCCATGTGGAAAAGAAAACAACTAGATTGCAGAATTCTTCAATGAAGAATTCTTCCAAGAAGCTAAACTATCAATCAGTGAAAAAGGGTAGTTAATTGAACTTTCAACCATTGCTTCTTTAAATTCTGATTTTAAAAGAAAGCATCTTATTACCTTCTGGGTAGATGTCAGTGAGGAATACAAACAGCTCAGTAAGAAGGCATTCATATGCCTCTTGCCATTTACTAACACTGAACTAGTAGAGAGAGTTTTTTCTTCTTACACCTCCATACACAGTAAGTTGCAATAAGTTTAATGCCAGTCTGGATTTAAGATTGTATCTTGCATCTTTTGAGCCTGATTTCAAAAACTAAGTGCACCAAAGCAAGCTCACTGATCTCATTAAAATTGCTTCAACTGGCTAGTGATCTGCTTAACAATTATTACAGAGTTTTCAGGTACAAATAAATACTATTAATAATAATTAAAAGTTTATTAAATACTTGATTATCATTGTCAATATTTAACTATTACCAATACAGTAAACTAAATTTGTGGTTTGTACTTTCAGTGCAGTAATTTTTCTGTCTTAATTTATTACCTGATTTCCACTATTTTGCATTAAGATAGGCACTGAACAATGGTGCAGTATTTTAAAACAGCTGTTTTAAAAACAAAGGTTACAATTTATAGAAATGGGTTTAAAAGGGGTATACAAGTGAACCACTGATATAGTTAATCAGCAGAACCCTAACTTGCAAGGACCTGAGTCAGCTCTTAGCCATTCAGACACCAGCATCCAGGCTGCCGTTCTGGACTATGATTTTCTGTCGGATGACCCGTGAATCACTCCTGAAGACCGGGTTCAAGATAACCAACTGGCCCCAGGAGTGGTTCTCCTAGATGAGTCAGATGACTAACTTGCCCTTTTCCTTTGTTCTGCTTCTTCTTGTGTACCTGTAAGACCTGACATTCTAAGCAGGGGGAGATGGCCTTTGGAATAGGAGTCCCCCATCCTCTGGGAATGCTGGCATTTTGAATAAACCTGCTTTTCTTTCCACTAACTTTGTCCTTTGATCATTGGCTTTTGGGCCGTGAGCAGCCAGACGTTGACCCAGTACCAGTAGCACCCACCCTATTGGCTTATACTGACTAGTTTTTTTTGTTTTAATCAGGTATTCTTATATTTGTGAAGATTGTATTTGAACTTGGCATGATCTTCTTGACCTCTCAATGACCATTATTTCAATTGGTTGGTCATGTTGATCGAACTTTCCTTTGTTTAAACTCTGTGGTGCCTTCCTCCTTTCAGATTGGTATTTCCCTCTCAATATTCTCTAGAAACAACTTCAGCTATCAACTCACCTACCCATAATATGAACAAACCTACTTATCTATATCTTATCTAAAAGGCTGTCATAAGACATGTTACTAAATGACGCATTGAAAACAATAAAGGTTCCCTAGAAAATAAATAACCATTGGTATCATATTAGATAAACTCATTTTAGATTCTTGTGATGACTTCTTATTTTTTAAGTAATCACAAACAACTCACTATGAGAAAATAAATAAGGATCTACTACGCTACCTCTTGCCAAATTCTTCTTAGTCTTCTTTTGAATTTTAGAAAAATGTTCCATCTGTAATTTTCTGGTGGCTTCCACCCTAATTCCTGGTTTCTGGATGAATACCAGAGTTCTTTTACCACTACTGATCTCACCTTTCCTTTTCACCTGAAAATCAAATGAGCCATTTCTCTGTTTTCAGGGCATTCGTCTTCTTATGAAGGAAGTTTTATTTTTTTTTTATTTTTTTTATTTTTAATTCATTTTTATTGTTAGACTTATTGGGGTGACATCTGTTAGCAAGGATTACATAGGTCTCAGGCATACAATTCTACAGTGCATTGTCAGCTTGTTGTGTAATAAATTCACCACCTAATGTGACTTCTCTTTCCATCCCCTTATATTTAGCTTCCCCCCCTCCTCTCCCACCCCCTCCCCTTTCTCCCCTCCCTAACCCACTCATCCCCAAATAAATATTAAACTATTGATTGTGTCCATGGGGTGTTCGTTTGTTCATTTCTTTTTTCTTTGTTGCTTTCAGTTTTATATTCCGCATCTGAGTGAAGTCATACAGTTCTTTGTTTTTTCTGTCTGGCTTATTTCACT
>PVJL010010692.1:0-47574 GCA_004026885.1 Lyroderma lyra
ACACAAATTAAATGGAAACAAATCCCAAACCGCTGTGTAACACACCCCGGAACTTTTCAACAGCACAGGACAGCGGCAAGGCAGGGACACACATGCTGGTCCTTGGGGGCTTCTGGGGAGAGGTCCGGGTCACAGCCCTCGGACGATCCCACCCGCCGATCCCGCGGACAGGAAGCAGCGTGCCCACGGAGCAGGCCACATGCGACTCCCGCAGCCCCCAGACTCACCCACGGAGACGGAGCATCGCACACGCCAGGTCCTTGTTTCAAGCACCGCGGGGGTCTCCTTGTCCGCATTCCACAATCCCCCCATTTGCTCCCATAGGGTCACAAGCGCAATGTCCTCTGCACTGTCCATGCACTGGCGGCCCCTCCGGCCTTCCGGGCAGCCGCGAAGAGCGGAGACATGCCATGCGAGGTGGGGAGGTGAGGAGGGGTCGTCTCTCCGAGGAGGAGAGGTCAGCAGGGCGCTGAGAATGAGCGTGAAATGCCCCATGCTGGTCGGGGACGGCCAGGCCAGGTCCCCGCTCACCTGTGCTCGTCATAAAGGTGATGATGGTACTGCTGATGCCCTCGTTGTCCCGGGGATAAACGCGCAAGGTGTATGTCATCCCGGGATAGAGGTCTGTCAGCTGTATGGGCTGGGCCTGCGCCTTAACAGGGACAGTTTTTTTCGTATGGTTGCCTGGGGGACAGAAACCTCAGTCAGCCTGGGGCCAGGCGCGAGGAGCTGGGGGTTCCTGACACCTATCAAAGGTCAGAGCACGGGGGCAGGGCCAGGCCACCACACAGACCTGGAGGCCACGGGCAGCTCCTCCACCAGCCTGTCCACACCATGCCCTCTCTACAGTGTGAGCGCCGAACGTGAGCTGCCTCCTTAAATTCTCGGGGTGTCAGCCCCATTACCCCGAGGAGGGTCGGAGGGCCAGTTAGTGGCACTTGTGGTCACCCTGCTCCCTCCTCTCTCTGTGCAGAAAACTCACCGATCAGAGGTGACTGCCGTGCGGGGTGACGTGTCTGTGGTGTGTGTGTCTGTGCGGTGGTGGTAGGAACGCTGACCAAGTCCATACCCCACCCGGGTTCCGAGTCTGGGGACAGGAACGCCTCCGAGCACAGAGCACGAAGGGTTGGCCAGCCCAGCAGGGTCGGTCGGCTTTCTTGCCGACAGTGCGTGCCCAAGAGGCCGAACTGGCGGGCCTGCCCCCGGGGGACCTGGGGGCTCTGCTCCCTGAAGGCAGATAGCCTGCCTACACTCCAGGTCAGGACCGTGGGCCCAAGACCCAGCCCAGGGTGACCAGCTCGGTTCCCGCCAGCAGCGTCCTGAGACCAATGACTGGTCTGTGGCCACCGGCGACCCCCCGTGACCAAAGCACAGTGGTACCTCCCATGTGGACCAGGCCCGCCCGACTGGTGGAGACACAGAACACATGGACTCCCATGTGGGGAGGTCCATGCAGAGGTGGGGTGTGACTCAGGTGGGGGCTGCGGGAGACCCTCACCCGGGGCAGGAGGTACACGGAGGGCCTCACGACCGGGGCCCTCGGCCTCACTCACGGCTGCCGAAGCCCCTTCCCTCCGGAGCCCCTGCCCCACCTCGCAGCCCGCTCCGTGGCACTCGGTCGCCAAGCCCAGCTGACGGGCCTGGCCGCGCCCGGGGAGCTCGCGGGCCCTCTAACGGCGTCACGCCACCCGCCGCGGCCGCCGCCGCCGCCGCCCGCACAGCAGTGCTTACTGTCGGTGTACTCAACCACAAAGTCAGTTCCGGGCCCGAGATTGTGCTTCCAGGTGATGTTGGCCCATTTACTGTTGGGGAGCACCGTGACGTTCCATATGGACTGCTCGTCGGGGGCTGGGGGGCAGGTTAGAAGAGGAGTTAGTGGTGAGGAGGGAGGCAGCGCCGGACACAGACAGACAGACAGACACACGGGCGGCCCGGCGGGACGGCTGTGCGCGGGGCCGGCGGAGCGGCCGGCTGCAGCCTCGCTGACCAGGCTCGAGCAGGCGCAGCCCCGGGGACCCGCACGTGGCGGGGGCCGGAACTGCTGGTCCGCACAGGGAGGCGGGAAGGACAGCGTGAGCTTTGACCCACACAGACAGCCCTGGAGGCTCTCGCCTGGGCTCCTGCCCACTTTGGGTCCCTGTCACGGGGGCGCAAGTGCAGAGAGAGGGGGTGCAATGTGCACCCCGCTTCCCTTCGACTACACACATTCTACAGGAAAGAGAGAGGGGATCTTTCGGGGCCACTCAAGAGGCAGGACGGGACCGGGCACGGGGAAGCCTCTGCAGGCCCCCGAACCTGGAGAACGAGAACGGTAACCAGGCAGGTGACCCTGGCCCGAGGAGCCCCCTTGGTCTCCAAAACTCGGGTGATGTGGAAAATGGCCCTAGGCTGTCTCAGAAGACCCAGGGTCCCAAGGAGAGCCAGCGTGAGCCCTTCCTCTCCCTGTCAGGGGCTGAGCAGGACCAAGACGAGCAGCTCCTTCTAGACACCCAACCCTCAGGGTTCCAGACTTCACAAGAATCCCGTCTTCTTGGCTTCTCAGCACGACCGACGGTCCCTGAGGCTTGCCGGCCACTCAACATGGAGGACATTAATTATCTGGCCCCTACGAGCTGGGAGCGACCCTATCAAAGCCCTTGGGCTGCTGAACCCGCCGCCCCTGGCCGGGAGAAGGGCGCCCATCTTCAAATGCAGTCACTCTTCAGGAGTCCCAGCGGCCCGATCACCCCAGTTCCTGGCCATGGTTAAGAGCGGGGCACGAGCAGGAGGCCGGGTGCTCAAAGCCTTTAGTGGAGCCCCCGTATGTTTCATTAGCACGCAAGGGGCACTGCCACCAACACACTTGTGCAAACTAAGTGAGTAGAGCACATCGGTGACGTGCTTATTCACGATCTGTTTGACAGGCGACAGAGTCTGCAGGGCTGGGGACCTGAAAAAAGACCTGGTCTGCACTTGAAAGAGGACCCTTTTCTGTCACAACCTTGTCAGCTGCACCAGGTGAGTGTGACTCGTGTGAGGTGAGGTCCCGAGACAGACCCCGGGGAGGCCCCACAGGGCCCTCTGCCCCGGGGAGGCCACAGGCGGCTCCTTGTGGGCCGGATGCTTCCAGGGTCCCGGCCGCTTTAGGCCCCACCCCCAGCTCCGGGGGGCTCATGGCTCTTCCTACTGGGAACGAATATTGATTAGTCATGATCAGGGGACTTGAGCCGCCTCCTCCTCAGCTCTGGGCCCTGGAAAGAACCCCCAAAGCTGCGTTGCAGCCGTGGGGCCACCGATACAATACTGACCCAGATCTCAGTGTCCTACAGGTCAGGGAGGCCAGGGCACTATTAGCAAAGGTCCAGGGATGGGAAACCAGAATGACCTGAGGTGGCGGCTGGAGGGGGAAGACACTGCCCTGTAGAGGGACCAAGACAACGGCCACTAACCAACTGGACAGTTCAAGGACAAGGACCAAGGAGACCTATCGGCCATGATCTACACAGTGAGGGTCAGAAAGGGGGGGCCGTGGACTGTTCTGCAGACCCCTGGGATGTGGGAAGTAGGGAGACGCCCCTGAAATCTGCAGAAACAGGTTAAGACAAATAAAACCCCCCGTTTACTATGGAAAAAGCAAGTGTGGGAAACGTTGTGTCCGAAAGACATCAGGTGAACGTTCACTTAAAAAATCCTGGACATCAGAGCCAGTCTGTGGCACTGAGAGAAGTGAGGAGTGTGAGGGGTGTCCCCAAGCTCTAAAGATAAGATCGGGGGCAGGGCCAGGCCCGTGGCAGTGTCCCCGGCAGTTAGAACTTGGGGTGCGTGGGTCCACGGGGCTCGTCCCAGACGGCGGTGGACTGCGCGGGGGCAAACCCCACGCCCTTCGCTGCTCGTGCATCCGTCCTGAGAATGCCAAGCACCCACGAAGCCTCACTTTAATGCAAAGGACGTCTCGCCGTGGGGCCCCCTGAGGATCCCGTGGGCACCTGCCGGTGGCAGCTCCTTACCGCCCAGCGGGCTTCTCCTGGGCCAACTTCTTCCTAAAGTCTACGTGGATTACATTCTGCACCCTGACAGCCAATCGTGTCTGCAGGAGCGTGCCCGCTACGCACCGCTGTCACCCTCGCAGCTCACGCCACGCCAGGTAAGGGAGTGGACGGCCGCGCAGGCGGGGAGGCCCCCGTCCTCACGCAGGGGCTCAGGGTGCGGGCGGGGGCCGGCGAGGCCGGGGCAGCTGAAGGGACCCCCCCCAGGGAACGGAGGGGCTGGCCACTCGGCTCCACAGCTGCTGGGGGAGGACGCTGGGTGCCCCCTGCCAGCCGTCCGGCAGCGCCAGCCGATGTGGCAGCTGGCCTGCGGGCTCCGCACCCACAAGTGCCCCCCTGCACGGTGCTAAGAGCGCTGGGTGCCCGGTTCCCGAGGGGGCTCCTGGCGCTGCAAGAGCAGCACGTCTGCAGGCCCGGCTGGGACCCTCGGAAGGGCCGCGGGCTTCCCTCCACACGTGCACCTGGGGGCGCGGGGCCGAGACGGGGCAGCACCCAGGGCTCCTTTGGGCCCTGTGGTCACGACTCCTGGGCAACAGCGCGTCCCGGAAGCCGGCTTTTTAGACGCCCCCACGTGTGACTTGTGGGGGGAGGGGGGCACGGGAGGTGCGGGGCTCCAGACAGAGCTGCCCGGCACGGCCAGGGCTGGGAGCCCGCGCAGACGGCTGTGCGGCGTCAGGCTCTCCCCTTCTGGAATGTTCGGCCCCGAGCTGACTGCTTGGCGTGCAGCTGGAGGCAGCCCTACCACGGGGGACTCGGGGACCGGCCGGAGGAGCGCGGCCCTCTGGGAAAGGACGGGGACCTGAGGTGGGGACCGGCTGGACGGCACGGTGGAGAACCTTCTAGGGAGCGGGGGCGGGGCTACCCTGCGGAGAGCGCACCCATGCGCGCTTCCAACTGAGAAGCAAAGGGAGGCGGCGGTCACCCCATCCCAGACCCCCCTCAGTCTGCCGGTGGAGAGACGGGGGGCATGGACGACGGCCAGTACCGGATTCGTGTGTCTTAGTCCCGGTGGTGGGAGGACTCTCCACGGTGGTGGCGACAGCGGTGGTCGTGGTGGTGGTGACGGTGGTGGCGGCCACGGTGGTAGGTGCGACCGCTGGGATGATGGGAATGGGTGTGGCTTCGGTGGTGGCAGCAGTGGCAGGAGCGTCAGCACTGCTCACAGTGCCCGTCGCACCCACCGTCGTCGGGGGCAATGTGGGAGGAGCTGAGAGGGAAACGTAAAACAGCCCGGGCCGGTTGGTCTGGCGGTCCCCAGCCTGGATGTGTGGTCCCCAGTCTGGACGCGTGGTCCCCAGCCTGGACGCACGGTCCTCAGCTTGGACGCGCAGTGCCCAGACTGGATGCACGGCCCCGCGTGCAAGGTAGGCAGCCCGGTGACAAGGTGGAGCTTAGTCATCAGCAGCACGGACGGGGACAGACGGGTCACGGGGAAGGGACGCAGCCTCGGGGCAGGAAGAGAATGAAGCCCTGTGTGCGTTTCATTTTCTTCTCATGGTCTGTGCAGCTCAAAGCACCCAGCATGCACCCAGCCAGGGGCCAGGATGAGAGCAGGAAGGGACAGGGACCGAACGCTCAGACCCCAGCGACGACCCCATGCCACCTGACATACGCCAAGCAGTACGAGCTAGGGCCAGCCCTGGAGCCCTGCCTAGGGGGTGGCAGGCGGCTCTGCCCCCCGCTGCAGGAGCCCCCAACTGTGCACCCCCAAATGACCCTTTCCTACGTTGGAGTTCTAATGCCACCCAAAGCCAAGGGCAGAGAATAGTCCCCACTCTGGGCAGCCGGGGACATGGTCTGCCTCTCCCAGCCCTGCTGCTGGACCCCCGCCCCCTGCCTCTCACCCCTCCCTGCTCCGTGACAGTCCTTCCTGCCCTCGTCCCAGTCCACCCTGGACCGCAGTAACTGCCTTCCAGGTACCCCAGGTCCTTTCCCTTCGCAATAGAACGGGGCGCGACAGAGCTTGAAGCAGTGTCTCCCCGGCCCACAGCAGACGGAGGGATCCCAGGACGAGAGGGACTTACACGCGGGGCTTCTTGTCTGTGTACACCTTCGGGGGCTTCAAATCGGTGCCAACCGCCCACCCCCGCCCCCATCGTCCATCCAAAGCTAGCCTTGCTGCACACAGGTCAGCCCCTGGGGCTACATCTGTGTCTGGGGTGACGCCTCCATGACCCCTTCCCTTCGGTGAAGAGTCAGGGACGCTAACAAAGGGCTGCCCAGAGCTCGAGGTCCAGAAGAGAGACGCGGCTAATGAGAGACAGAGCTGCCTCTCCTCATTGCGCTGCATCTCCTGTGATCTGATCACGGTCTCTTTGCTAGTGTCAAGGCCAATGGGCCAGGAGGTAGGGATGTGAAAACAGAGGTGGGTCGTTCTAACTCCCAAGGAATGGCCACATCCCACCCTGTCCCTACCCCCCAGCAGGGGGCCGGGGCACGGCGGGAGCCAGAGAGAAGATGTCGGAGAGCTTTGCCCAGGGGAAAAGGAAGACCCAACGCGTTCTCAGGAACAGCCTGACCAACAAAAGCCCTTTCATCCTCCGGAGAGTCTCGCACAGGGGCCCCTGCCATTCCTGTGTTGGTAAGATCAGAGGCCTTACTGGGCCCTGAGGGTGCTGACCACACGAGTGCCACTGGGCAGCCGCCCCCGCCCCTCACGGTCCAGAAGTTGCTGGGCAAGGTCAGAGCAGACAAGGTCAGAGCTGCATTCCCCAGGACCCCGTGCGCTCACGGACGGCAGGAGGGTGGGGGGGGGAGTGTGGGGCGGGACGGTCTTCGCCTCACAGTCATCACACAAGGATGGACTGAGACTGAGGTGGCCCCAGGCCTGGAAGACTCCGCGCTATAAAAAGCTCAGCGTGAAGGAAGGCATCGATCCCACCCAGCAAGACCGAGTCAGACACGTGAAAACCCCCGGAGATCCACCAAGAGACCCACCGGGCAAGGGTCAGCCCTCCGCCAGGCCGGGTCCCCAGCACCTCTCGTGGCTGGGCCAGTGCTGCTCTAATGGGGTTCCTTATCAACAGTGAACTTTCTAGTCATTTCCGGGAAGTGCAATGTTCACAGGGCGGGCCTCCGTGCTCCACAACTATTCAAAAGTTGTCACCAAAAAACCTTAAGGAAACTCCCTTTCAACTGAAATCCTTCCACTCGGTGTCGTGCACGGACCTGGGCCTCCCTTCCTACACACACACACACACACACACTCTGGGGCTACACTCCTAAGCCCCCTGAGTCAATGTCCAGTCTCCCCAGCGCTGTCCACACCCTCACGTGCCCCCCGGTCAGCGCACACGCGTCTCAGCGAGTCTCAGCGGGCAGCCTTGGAGGTAGAGGTGCCAAGGCCTGCTGGGCAGGGACCAGAATGACAAGTGTCAAGGTATTAGTGAGAAGGGACCCAGAGGGGGACAGGGAGCAAGCTGCTTGCTTCCCAGTGGTCACCTTGGAGGCGACCTTAGCCGGCTGAGGTCACACCCGGCCGACACGACTCTCAGGCTGAGTCTCGTGTCCCACGACTGGACAGGGTCAGAGGGACAGGAGGGGAGGACGCACACACAGATCAGTGACTTGTCAGGGCTGCGTACAGGCAGGAGGGGGAGTGTCCAGTGCTCGGTCTAATGGGGTTCGGGCAGTTTCAGGCCCTGGGGCGGGGTTGGGGTAGAGATGGAAGGGGAGCAAGGCCCAGAAGTAGGGGCCCCAGGCTGGGCGGACACGTTGCTAGGATATCAGCCCCAGTCACGACAGGCTGGAGAAGCTCCTTGGTCAGCACCTGATGGCCACCACCAGCCCGACAACTGAGAGGAAGGGGGACCCAGGGTGGGCCCAGGGCCGCAAGCACAGGACCCGGACCCGAAGGCGGCATCTGCTTAGCTGCAGCCTAACGCACACGGCAAGGCACGCGGCCACGGCCAAAGGTTTTGCAGTTTCAGGAACGCATAAAGGAGATGGAGAAAGCCGAGGAGAGATGCTCTGTTCTTATTCAACCTTCTGACCCCAGAACCTTCCGTGGAGCTGCCTACAAACATTTACGGGGCTGGGCTGAGTCACAGACAAGACCAGCAGCTTCCAGACATTTCCAGGGGGAAGGTTCAGTCCAAAACGCCCGCAGGGTGCCTGGACCGCCCTGGCCAAGTCACAGATGGCCAGGACAGATGGCAGCAGCCCTAAGAGGCGCAGGTACAGGTGACGACAGGGATCATCATCTGTAATACTGGGTGACACACACACACAAATCAGTTTGGGGGAGCAAACGCCCAGGCTTGGGGAGGGTGAGAGGGAAGGGACCAGAAACATAGAACCTGGGCTCCGTCACCTGCCACCTGCAGGCCGCACAGAAGGTTCTTGTGCATTTAGAGCTGAGCATGGCTGACGCTCTCAGCACATCTCGTGACAAAGAGGTGCCGCCTGCTTCTACCACCCCATCCCGTGGGAGCTGGGGCCGAGGGCACACGTCGGACGGGTGGACAGAGCGCCTGTACTCAGTCCGCAAACCACGGCGAGCTCAATCTTAGCTGGACGGGAAGTACAAGGTGGGGCATTGGAAAGTCCGCCCCTCTCCCTCGCAACGGCCACTGCTGAGCAGGAAGGCACAGCGGGCACACAAGCCCACTGAGTGAGACCCTGCCCCCAGACCCACCTGCCGTGGGGCCCAGCATGGGGAAGGCAGGCTGGGAGCTGCCTGACCAATGAGCTTCTGGCCGATTCTCTGGGTGCCCTCCCCAGGCATCCCTTTTTATCTCCACTAAGCCTGCTCAGGCTACACCCTCAGCATCTGCTGTGACAGTCCCAGAAGAGACCCTTTCTCACGCGTGAATCAGGAAGTCATGGCGACAACCCCCAGAGTGTAAGGGCGGCTTTCTCCCGGCCCCCAGGCCCAGGCCGTTTACCTTCTATCCCAGCAGAAGTGTGCAGACCCTGAGGGGAGGCATGGGGCCCCATCAGCTGCGGTTACTGGGGGTCCCCAGCCAGTGGAGAGGACTAAGGGCGGGGGAGGATGGCAGCACACTGCCTGCAGATCTGGCCGACAGAACAAAATGCAAACTGAAGGAAGCAGGGTATGCAACAGAAACATAACCAGCCCGAATGGGGTCAGGAGGGGGTCAGTGACTACAGGTGGGCAGGAAAGCAAATCGGGCAAGGTGGTGTCCTCTGTATAAGGCTACCCTCAGACCCCTCACCTGGTCCTTGGTTCTCTCCCATGGCCTGAGACTAAAGGAGGATCCCCTGCCCAATTTGTCCAGCCCGAGGGCAGGCTATCAGTGGTGAAACACCCTTTGATGTCCCTTCCCCGCACAAATGAGGACTTGAAGGGAGCTCGTCGGCTAAGCTGGAACCTGCCTGCCCAACCCCTCCCTCCTGTGCGTCAACCTCACGGCCCCTAGAGTGGAGACTGTTCTTCATGCTGGAGACACTGAGAACCTGGGCATCTACAGGGTGAGGGAGCAATCAGCTCACAGCACCTCCAGGTCTTGGAGCACCTGTCCCAACGACCCCAGGGACATGCTCCCTCATCCTCACCGACCAGAAGCCACGGTGGGTGATGGAGCTGGTGCCAGGCCCCATGCAGCATGCATGCCAGCATGCACAGTGTGCCAGCGACAGGCCACCCTTTCAAGGGACAGGAGCCAGCCAGCATGCAGAGTGTGCCAGTGACAGGTCACCCTTTCAGGGGACAGGAGCCAGCTGTGCCCACTTGTGGTACAGCCTTCTTTCTCGGGGCCCAGCTGGTCACCCAGAGGCTGTGGATCCTCTCTCTGTGCTCTGAGCATAGCCCCTCAGCTCTAGAGAACAGGCTTGGAGGCCACGTGTGTTGGGCCCTCCTCCTTCTCAGTGGGGGACAGACAGGAAGTGGAGGGAGGAGAATGTGCCGAGTGCTTTCCACACACATGCTCCCTAGCAGTCTGGCTTCCCAGCCACCGAAAGGGTGAGCCTGTGGCATGCTGTTGTCCCGAGCCTGTCCCTCCTTCCCCACCACGGCCGCGCTCCACCTGCCTTGTCCCATGCCACGCCCATTACCTCCGCGGCTGGTACGGTACCTGCGGTTGGAGTAGCTTCAGAGCACAGCGCCCAAGATGGCCAGAGAGAGGGAGGGAGGATGAGAGAGAGAAGAGAAAAACAGGACACAAGTGAAACCAAGGGACAAGCAGGCAGGGAAGGTTCTGCCTTGAACCTGACCACGATGGCATGGCCAGATGCCGGCCACTGCCCCGAGGGTGCCAGCTGGTGTTCCAGACTCATGTTCAGCTCCGCTGGGGTTAGACCTGTTTCTACACGTTCTTGGACACACTCTGAGTCTACCTCTACTCAAGGACCATCATCAAGGAGGTGGCAGCAGACAGAGTCACCTGGAGCGCCATGTTCCCAGCTCTTTCCTCCCAGTGCCCTGTCTGCACTGACCTTTACACAGCAGGCTGGGTCCTCCACTCGGCCAGGAATTGAAGGCATATGGGTAGGGAGACACCAACCCCACCGAAAGAAGAGTTTCTGTGTCTTTGGGGGAAGACAGTGTTGGGGTGGATGAGAGAGAGACGGGGGGCGTATGTGGCCGAACCCTTCCCACAACATCTCAGCCTCGGAAGCCTGGGAACTGTGCCTGCATCTCCGAGGCCTGGTCCTGCTCTGCTGGCCCGGTTCTTGCCCATCCATCGTATTTGATGAAATAGAAGACCCAACTCCGGACTGAGCCCTACAAGGAATTCCTGGGTTTGCTGCCAGTGCCTAAGTTGAGAAGAAAGTCTTTGTCCTCTCGTGGCCTGGGGCTGCAGAACTCTCCCCGTGGTGGTCACTGGGGCTGGACAACGGGCCTTTGTTTATCTGATGCTCTATCCTGGTGTGGAGAAGGGGCAGGAGGACAGGTTCTCCTCATGGAGAGAAGTAACCATGAAAGTGTATCATTGCGGTCTAGGAGGCCCTTGGGAACAGATATGTCAGGCACTTACCCCAAGCCCCCCAGCCCTAATAAACTACCCAATGGTGGGGAGCTTATTGTGGGGCTCCCTTCTGATTCACAAGACCAGAAAAGCCCGGTCAGCTTTGGCCAGCTCCTGCCTGGCCCCCTCCCTGGCTTGCCTCAGTGCTGGCCCTCAGGCCAAGGAGGTGGGCGCTGGAGAGGGCTGCAGGGCTGCGTGTACAGCTGAACTAGGAACCCCAGGAACAGTGGCCCCAGGGAAGGGAGCATTGATGATCTCCTGGGTGGGGAGTCGGGGTGCTCAAGGGGTCTGACCCAGGCCAGGGTCAGGCCGCTGAACCGCAGTCTTCTGGGGTTCAGTGATCTGCTGTCAGGTCCAAGGATCCCCACTCACATCACCCTTCTTTGAGGTCTTCCCCTCCGACAAACACGGCCCTGCCCTCCTCAACATTCCTGGCGTTAAACCGCAGCTCCGTATCCTTGCCGACGTGTCCCTTTCTAGACTGTGGACCCCTGGTTTTTTGGCACCGTGCTTGGAACCTCACATGGCTGGTGCTCAAGAAACGGCTATTGGATAGACCCCTGTACCCCTGGAGAGGCAGCAGGGTCTCCCCTCTTCACAGGGGAGCAGCCCACAACCAAGGCTTCCAGGGTCTCCAACCCCCCAGAGGTTCCTGGAAGCCACTGTGTGCAGGTGGGGCCGGAGCGCCCTCTAGTGGAGTCCTCAGGCAGGTGCAGCCCACGGGGAGCGCTCCGCGGCGGGAAGATGCCAGACCGCGAACCCACTGGCTCTCCGTGAAGCTGGTTTCTCCGCAAATGCGTGATTCCCAAGGCCCCTTCCTGTCCGCAGCAAATGCGTGATTCCCAAGGCCCCTTCCTGTCCGCAGCAAATGCGTGATTCCCAAGGCCCCTTCCTGTCCGCAAATGCGTGATTCCCAAGGCCCCTTCCTGTCCGCAGCCTGACAGCTCACCTAACTCAGGCCGCAAGGCGGGGCCGCACCTACTCCTGAACCGGAAGCGGCTTCCAGGAAGGCTGCTCTCCCTCGCCCCTGGGGAAGGGGCGTGCCCCCCCCCCCGGAAGGGGCGTACCCCCCCCAAGGGGCGAGCACTGTCACTATGCCTTGGCGTCCATTAGCACTCCGGCCTCAGGCCCTCGTCCTTATACCCCCACCCGAAGGACGATGACAGATGTCCAGTAGCTGAGCCAGTCGAGTCAAACGGGGGACCCAGGTCTACCGGCAACAGTCTGAGGAGACCGAGTTTCCTGGATACACCGCCAGCACCCACCTGTCGGCGGGTCGGAAGGGTTCTCTGCTTTGAGAGCTGGAGGACCTGCGGCCTCACTTCCTCTCCAGCCCGGGGGGCCGGGCAGCCTGAGCCCAGGCCACAGTGCGTCCCTGGGCATCTGAATTAGCTGGGACATGTCACCCCCGAGGCCACCGCAATGCACCTACCTTCATTCGGGGATGCCGGTGACTCCTCCGTGACGGCCTCCCCCGAGCCCACCTGCGTCCTGGCACTCAGGGTGAAGCGGTAGCGTGACACGGGGTCTGCTCTCTGCACCGTGAACTTGGTCTGGTTGGGAGAGAAGTTCTCCACTATCTGCTTTCCTACTTTGGTTCCATTAACTGGGGAGAGAGACAGGCAAGCGGATTGGACTTTAGCAACGCCGACCACGATGGGTTACGTGCCCTGCAGCCGGAAAGACAAGCCTATCCTGGGGAGGGCCCCGGGGGAACCCGCCCCTCGGGGGACCGGAGCTTGGCTGAGACGTGGGGTGCTGGGTGAGAGCTCCTTTCCGGCTCACTGCTGACCACACGCCCGGGTTCACACCTTTTCACCGATGCTGTTATTTTTAGCTCACGGCAAAGCCACGTGGCTAACTCTGAGACTCGGCTATCATCCCCGAGCTTTTCCAACAAGGACAAAACTCTGGAGTCCCTTCCTTCCTTTCAACCAGAACTAGGGCAAACCCGCCCAGCGCTTCTGATGCTTAATGCCTCCTCTGTGACAGGCCTATGCAGTGGACCTCAGAGGGGACAAGTCAGCTCCGGGGATCAATAGGAACAGCATACAAGCACTCGGTCAGGACTGAGATTGTTCACACGACACCTGGCCCCCTGAGCTTCCCCCTGAGGCCGGACATCACCACTGGCTTTAGAAGCCTTAACATTTTCTGAACGTGAAGACACTCCTGTCCCTGCATGGTGACATTAAGCTCCTAAGGTGAGGTGTTCCCCACCCAGGGTTACCTCCTGATTGGGTCACTCTAAGTTCTTGGCAGCTCTACAGACAGCTCGCTGCCTGACCATAAATGACACCTTGTGAAGGTGTCCCCGAGCGATGCGTGGGTTCCTGTGCAGGTATTGTCTACCCCGCCGGATGGGTGTTCCGCCAGGTGAGGAACTGTCTCTCCTAGACTTGCAGGTGGTGGAGATTCTAAGTTCCCTGAGGGCTGGGGCTGAATCTGTCATGAGACCGATGTTCCCTGTGTCTCACGTGGGCACTAGAAGCTCCCTGCAGGAGTCAGGAGAGCAGGGACAGGGCCTCATGGGCCCCCATGACCCTGTGGGGTACGTGTCCCCTGGCCCCTCCATCCCTCCACGGCCCCCTCTGCATCACAGGTTTTGCACTCGGCTGCCTAGGAAGGTGCTGAGAACACGGTTTCTGACCCCCAGGTCACAGACGAGGAAGCAGGGCAGAACGTACAGGGCGCGTATCTGAGAGTGTATCCAATCAGGATCCCATTGGGGTGTTCCGGGTGGTCCCACTCCAGGTTGATGACCTCCGGGTTCGGCTGCCGGATTCGGAACCGCCTGGGGGCGCTGGGTACTTGGGGAAGGAGGAGAGAGCGGGGAGGTGAGGGGCAGGGGCGGGGAGTGGGCAGGGTGAGGGAGACACAAAGCACAGGTGTGAAGGCGCGGGCCTCGGGCAGCCCCCACGCCGGGCCGCTGCTAAGCCGGAGCCCATCGCCCATCCTGGATGGCGTTTCCCCCGGTTCTGGACAAGCGCGGCTCGGACTGTTTAAATGCAAGAACTAGAACGAGGGCTCCTTTAGCACATGCCAGGCTCTGATCCTGCACGGACACCTCCAAGGCGGGCAGAGGCTGCAGCCCTCCGAGCCTGGGTTCGGGGGCAGGAGAAAGAAGGCCGAGGCGGACGGAGCACGTGCACGGGGCACGAGGGGCTGGGGCGATGTGGGGGACAAGGAGAGGAGAGAGGGAAAAACTGGGGACAGTAACAGTGAGCAAGGGAGGAGGGGACACAGAAGTGGGCAGAGCAAGTGCCCCGCTGTCGTAGGTGTCTGCCTCCCGGGTCCAGGGTGACCATGAACCCTCATAAGGCAGGTGTCCCTCTGCACCCATGGGCTGAAGGTCGCAGCAGAAGCTTCCAGACTGCAGTGATGAGAGCTCAGTGGGTCCTCGGTGCTCATACACAGACCAGAGGCCTCTAGATGGTCAAGATGATGTCAGCCTCAGGAGGCAGCGGGCTGCCCAGGCTCCCTCAGGGCCCTGGGGGTCAGTCTGCATGGCTGTCTGGAGTAATGCCACCAGGTCACACAGGTCTTCTGTTGAGGTACAAGTTCCTTGGCTCACAGGTCATCGGTGCCTTGAGGTCCACATGTGCCGTCTGTGTCTGTGCTGCCCCGGTCCTGCCCCACCCTGGACAGCCGCGGGTCAGACCTACCTCCTTCCGGGGTGGTGAACTCCTTGGTCTCACTGCGAGGCCCATCGCCTCGGCCATTGACCACCACCATCTCAAGTTTGTAGTTACTGTAGGGAAAGAGGCGGGACACCACGCCGCGGAGGCGGTCCCCGGGGAAGCCGGCTTGCTGTCTCTTCTGAGACACCCACAGGCTCTTCAGTAAGCTGCTCTCCCGCCAGTAGTAGGCCTTCGGGACAGAGGTGGCCGGTGAGGGGACGCTCGGCCGCTGCCGGGTTAGTTGTTAGTGCTGGTGGTGGGGACCGATCTTCCCTTCGCTGGCCACTGGCTCCGAATCCCCAGTGAGCCCCTCAGTCCCACACAGGGCTGGGGCAGTGGCCTTCCTGTCCCCAGTCATTAGCCACTAGTAAGTGCTGACGTCAAACAAGAGACAGCAGTTTAGGTCTCAGGCATTTTCTGAGCCGCGCCACCTATCCTGGCCACACTCGGCTGAGTGGCTCCGTCATGAACCTTATTTCCAAGCTGGGGACAGGTTGCTCAGGGAGGCCGTGCCACAACCACAGATAGGAGCCCAGGGTCCAGGCGTGGAAAGCTCCGTCCTGTCTCAAAGGCCACCTGCGTTCAAGTCAGGTTAGTGCGGGTTAAGGCTGGCAGCAGAGGGGAGCCGAAAAGGAGGGGATCACCCCCAGAAGTCTGCATGTGTGGGAGGGTGGATGCAACCCTTTGAAGCCAAATGGTGTCATTTAAAACGGAAGACCTCTGGGATGGGACAGACCCATGTCCGTGTCAGTGATGGGACAGCCTAGGGAAGGTGACAACATCCCAAGCACAGTGGAAAGTTTGTGACACGAGGTCTGGTGAGCAGTGGTGAGGAGCTGCAGCGCCCCCCGGGCCAATGGCGAGGTCAGGAGGCAGTCCAGGCTTCAGAGGGCGACCCGGTGAGACCGTTAGCCAGAACACGCTCCAGGACGGTAGCTTAAGGGTGCAAGCCAAGTGTCAGGGACGGCCCATTCAAGTGCAGACGTCCATCATCCTGCCTGCCTCCCCCTCTCACCACGTTCACTCCCCAGGCAGAGTCTGACCCCGTCCGCTCTGCCCCCGATGGTCCGTCAGCCAACTCTCGGGGACCTCTGAGGTCGCAGAGCCTGCGTTACCCCACGGCCACAGCCGCCCTCACTGCCTGGGTGACGCAAATAGAGCTGCCCGTAGGGAGAGCCTGGGGTTCCCCGGCTCTCTCTGCAGGAATCGCCTGCACCTCCGCTCACCCTTTCAGAGGAGAGAAGATTCAGGAGAAACCGCTCACGGGCAGGGACGGCGGGGAGAGGCCACGGGCCTGGATGACCCTGGGCCGGGTAACCCGGAGTTGGCTGTGACAAGAGGGTGGCCCTGCGCCCTTTCTGTGGCTCCCGTTAGATGGGGCTTCACGAAATCAGACCGGGTGAGGCCAGCAGCTCGGCGGTGCCTCCACGGAGCCTCGGAAGGCACGGACGTGCGCGCACACCACGCAGGACACGCGTGGGGTGCTATGCCATCGACGTGCGCCCGAACCCTCCGCCCTCCACGTGAACTTCTGCTGAGCACGACCTCTGCGCACACCTGGGGAGGCGCGTGTGTGGGGGTTTTTGGGGGGTACAATTTTGAGCAGCTAGCCCTAGACGTCGTCTTGAATAATTCTGGGTTCAACAGTGCCCCTAGGACCCCTCCCAAAGACGGCACGGCCTGCCCCTGCTGCCGCCTGGCCCTGGTTAGCGCGCTGGGGGGTTAGGGGGGCCGGGGACTGGCTTCCTCACTCGGTACTCTCTGAGCTGGCCCTGGACCGTGTCGGAGTAGACGCGGTTCCACTGAAGGCTGATGGCCGTGCTGTTCAGGACCCGGATTTTAACGTCTGTGGGCGCAGCCCTGGGATCTGCAACGTGTGGGGACAGAGAGCGGGTTATGCTGGCGGGGCCGGCCCCTAGGCCCGGGTTCCCCTCGGCGTGTTCTCTGCTGCCCTTACCCCCACCCCACACCGAACCCCGAGTGCTCCATGAGGGCGGGGGCCACGTTTCCTCCATCGGGCTGCACCTGGAGGCCTGGGGGACGGCTCCGGACAAAAGGGTGGCATTCCAGGTGGCAGGGATCTGCCCACGTGCTTAGGGGGCCACTGTCTGCTGCCCTCACGAGCCGGGTAGTCCGTTCAGCCCTCCTCTCTGGGCTCCACCCTTCCCCACCTGGCTCCATGTCCTGGGGACCCTCTCAGCCGGGCTCCCTGTTCTCAGGTCTCCGGATGGGTCTGCCCCGTAGGAGGCGCCACCAGGAGCTCCTGGGGCAGGAAAGAGGGAGCGTGGGCATCTTCACAGGGCTCAGGTGGACAGTATCACATCCTACCCAAGGCCGCGGCTCCGTCGGTGGCCTTCGCTGGCTGTGTGGTGACACCTCTGTCCCCTGCCCCTTCACAGCTCAGAGTGATACCACAGTGTCCTGCTGTGGCTGCGCCCACCCTCCTTCCCTTGCTGTGTTCTAGCCCCGTCCTCACACTAGAAACTGTCCCCTGTGGGTGGCATTGTTTCCTGACAGGACCTGATGGAGCCCTCTCCTTGACCACCTGGAAAGGGAGGGTCACTTGCTCCCCCATAACTGACGTTCACCCCCTTTTTCTCCACTCGGCTGCAGGAGCCGTTCTGCCCCGTCCCCTCTACTCCACCAGCACACAGATGCAATGGGCACCGAGGGGCGGTCGTGCAGTTCATGGCCAGACGCTGCCCGCTCCGTGCTCTCCGTGCAGTAGTTCGCACATCTCCTGTCCGGAGGCATCTGCCACCGAGGGGATGAGGAGTGGGATGGACAGGGCGGGTGGGGGGCTGCTGACGCCCTCTGCTCAGCTCCCCAGCAAGTCCTATCCAGAGTCACCCTCACTTGCACCCATGTCACCATTGCAAACACCGCTGGCCCTGCTCTTGACCCCAGCATTGCCCGTCACTGTGCTCCTCCCCAAGACTCCCCCACTTCTTTCTGGTCACCCCATGATCGCTTCCTAGATCAGACCCAGACCCATGGGGGTTCAGCTCCATCGACCCTCTTTCTTTGCTCAGCAGCCTACTAGATTGACGTGTGGGGACAGAGAGGCCCCACCATCTGGGAAGCCAGGCACGCACTGGCACACGTTTGTCCTGAATCTTGTGGAGTCGCCCGGTGCAAGCCACCAAGGAACTTCTCCTTTTAGCCTCGATTCCGAGAGCCAAGAGCATCCCGGGAATGCTGGCAGGCTGCTGGCTGCGGGCTTCCAGCCTGAGGCTCTGCAGACCTTCTGCATCCTGAAGGGGTCCCCCGGGGGCCCGGGCAGGAGCCTGGCCTGCGGCCCTGACTCCTGGGGAGGCGTCTAACGATGGCTCTTCGGGATGGAGAGTTTTGGAGTCCTTCTTGGTGCTAGCAAGGACTGGCAGTCAGGTAGCTCGAAGGGCCTGGCTTCTGTTTTCAAGCCTGGCATTTGCCGTTGTGGGGTACTGGCGAGGGTCTTCCTCACGGGGCCTCGGTTTTCACATCCATGAAACGAGAGTATCGGACGAGCTGATGCTGTCCGCCGATCGGCACGAGTGCGCAGATGGTGACACTTCAGCTCCTGACCATGACCGGGGGCTTGTCATTACCTAGGTCATTGCAGGGGGTTTCTCTCTCCTGGGAGTCCCATGACCCCCCCACGGTTCCTGCTCTGTAAGGACGGTCTTGTGCAGCCCGGCCGGGAGGGTCCCGGGCTGGGGACGGGGGCAGGTACTCACAATCTTCTCCCGAGTAACCGATGATGGTGTCTGGCTCGGGGCCCTTCCCGAAGTCATTCTCAGCCTGGACTCGGATCTCGTAGGGCACGTAGACGGGCGTCTGTCCCACGACATAGCGGGAGCCCCACACGGTGACATTATTCCAGGTCTCTCGAGTCTCTCTCCGCCGCCACTTGACAATGTAGCGCAGGTTGGGGCCAAAGGCAGAGGTGGCATTCATGGGCTGAGCAGGGAGAGACCGAGGGCAGGGGTTGGGGGTGCAGGAGGGGAGCCCACACCCTCCCACAGCTCACTCTTTTCCTAGGCCGGGCACCACCGGCTCCTTGATCTGCCCCGCACCGGCGGCCCCTTCCCTGCTGCGTCCTCCCAGAGCCCAGCGTCTGGGAACCCAGCAGCACGCAGATTTTCTGTGACAAAGGTGTCACCCAACACCCAGTCGCTGCAACTCCCACATTTGCAAGTGCCTAGGGGGCGAAAGCTGGATTTTCGACAGGACGCTTTCGACGACAACGCGACAAGAAAAACACACGGACGATGACACACTCTCCGAAGCTGGGGAGGGAGGAGCCCTGTTTTAGCCAGGGGTGACGCCCGCCAACGAACTCAAGGTTCCCGCGCCGACTCCAGTCCCACCGAACCCCGCAGGTCTCCCTCCTGCCTTAAAGCTCGCTCTTACACACGCTCCCGCTTGGTTCCTGGCTGCCCAGCGCAGACGAGAGTGGCCACCAAACCCCTGGGAGTCTGAGCCACCCTGCGGCCTTGGGTCTCAGGGGTGTCAAGGCCGAGGGCTCCCGGGTGCACACTGCGGTTCCTGGGAGGGACTCTTACCGTCCACGTGATCTCCATGTTGTTCTTTCTGGTCCCCTCTCCCTTCACATCGCTGGGGTTGGACTCAGGGGCTAGAACCCAAGTTGACACAAAGTTCAAGTCCAAGGTGTGCCTGAGAAGGGCACTGGGGGCCACCAGTGTCCCTCCCAGCCAACAGCTCTGTCTTCTCAGCATCTCTCTACACTCTGGCCTTGAACTTGCTCTGCCGTTTCTCATGGGGGTGACGTGCCTTCCTGGCTAAGACTTAACCTCACCACCACCACAAAGGCAGAGCTAAGTTCTTCTGAATTTTAATTCCCTACCAGACAGGATTTCTCACGAGGCTCTCCACACTTCAGCGGCCACACAGCCAACTCAGCCACTAAATACCTTCGTGCATCGGCCACTAAATACCCTTAACTCTAGCCGGTTTATCCCTAGCACTGCACATTTTGGGGGGTGTCGAGGACCTGGTGTCATTTTAGAAATCTACACATTCCCCAGGAAAAGAAATCTGACAGAATGCCAGATCACATATTTCTACTGCAAACCTCCACCACAGCTATTCCCTTCAGAGCAGATGATGAGGGATTATTAACAATATTAGTAATAATGAAGCGGACAGGTTAACGTTCAGCGAGTGCTCGCTCTACGCCAGGCCTCATGGGAAGGCCCTGAACTGCACGTTCCAGCGCAGCCCCCACAACAGCCCCGTGGCGGCAGGTTAGTACGCAGCTTCACAGACGCGGAAGGTTAAGCCGCTCGCCCCAGTCCAAGGGGCTGGGGGGACTGAGCTGGGGTTCGGGGTGCCCGGTCCCGTGCCTTACTCTGTCAGTCCCCGAGTACTCACGGGCCCCGCTGGTCCTGTAGCGCTCGGAGGGGAGGCTGGGGTGGCTGCTGCCGACCTCGTTGACGGCGATGACCCGGAACTGGTAGTTGACGTACGGGGACAGCTGGAGGACGGCCGAGTTGACAGTGCCCGGGAACTTGGAATGGTCGTGCCACACCCCAGGCTGGAACTGGTCTTCTTCAAACTGGACGACGTAGTCTGAGCGGGCCAAGAAGACAGGCAGGGCTGCTGGGGGCGCTGGGGACGCAGGTGCCACGTGCTCTGCACACAGCCTGGGGACTGTGCTGAGGGGGGCGGGGCGGGACCAGCAGCCAGGGCCCCGGGAACCCAGGCTGCCACCGCCACCCCCCTTGTCTGGACCGGAGCGCAGGGCCCCTGGCGGACCTGTGATGGGGCTGTTGTTGTCGTCCCCCGGGATCCAGGTCAGCCTCACACTCCTCTCCGCCAGGTCGGTGAGCTCCAGGTCCCGGGGTCGGTCCGGCCGTCCTGGCAGCAGAGGGAGAGACATGGCGCAGGACCCCCGAGTTAGAGCCAGCTCATCCTTGGGCTGGCCCAGCCCTGGACACTGTCCCACAGACAGGTCCTTGATGGGTTGAGGTCGCCATCACCCCCAGTCTGCCCTCAAGGGTCAGCACAGCACAGGGACCACCTCCCTTCCCTCGCCACCCCCAAAAGAGTATTGGAGGACTCAGGGCTCGGAGAGGACTGGGGCCGCCCCTCCCCGTGAATGCAGCAGTCTGAGTGTGAGCGTGTGGGAATGCTCCGGCACTTAGGAGAGCCCGTGAGGAAATGTGGGGTTTCGTCTCATTGTCTCAGGGTCCCTGTCTGCTGCTTGGAGTGCTGAGCAGGCCAACAACATCAGGGAATGGGAGGGATGACGGGGACCGGGCCAGGGAGCAGATGGAGACTTGGCCACAAGTCTTAGTGATGGACAGGAGGACAGGGGTGAAGGCAGTGCCTTTTGGGGCTCCAGTCTCCCTGGACTTCCTTGGGGTCATCAGTGCCATCCCAGTCTGAGAACACTATCCCACCATCAACCGGTGGGGGCGGGCATGACTGTCCCCCTTCCAAGCTCCTCAAACCAGCTATTGCCACATTTCCGCTGGTGCCCAGGAGGACCTGGGAGGTGAGTCACGGGAGCCCATGTTTGCGCGTGTACAGACTGCACACGGGGGTAGAGGAGCTGCAGGAGACACGGGCAGAGCACGTGGGCCACCCAATGGCACCACATGCACTCCTGAGGTCAAGCTGGGGGGCGAAGAGGCCACCCTACAGGGGTCGTGAGGTGGCCAGAGGTGAGAGATGGGGGTGACACAGCAGCCGAGGACCTCCACGTTGCAAAAGGAACAGGAAGCCCGGAGCAGGGCTGTGATGCTCAGGGAGGTGGGGTGCCCCCCTGCCCCCACACAGCACACAGCCTCGTGAGGGGCCCGATTAGTACGCATTACCTTTGGGCAGGGCAGCCAAACGGTTAGTTGGAGTGGTCTGATCAGCTGCAAAGGTAAGATGGGTTATCCAGGTTAGCAGGTTATCGGGGGTTAGAGGTGTGCTAGAAGGGTGGGGACAGGCAGCTGAGGCTGGATGAGTTGCCTTGGTGACGTGATCCCAGCACAGCGTCACCTGCTCTTCCACGGAGGGGTCCCCACCCCTCAGAGAGGCCTTCTGTGTTTCCTGTCTCTTTTTGGTCCTGGCACTACTGTTGTGCCTGGGCCCTCTGTGTCCAGCGACCATGCACCCCGACTGCACCAGGGACAAGAGCCCCCCAGGAGCAATGGCAGTGAGGCGCCCAGAGAGAGGACAGAGCTGGTGAGGGACAACGGGGGATGTGGCTCCTTTCCCTGGGTTTGGGCAGTCCAGCTGCAGGAGATGAGGTCGTCCTGCTGAGTGGTCAGCGCCCAGAGAGAGCCCGTCAGGTGTGGGGGAGGGGAGAAAAGCCAGCCGAGTTGGTGGAAGGACAAACACACCATTCAGTCCTGCATCAGGGTCACTTTAGTGGACTTAGTCGTCGGGAGTCAGGCAGGAATTTGGGGACTTAATGCCTTTACTCAGCAGTGAAGTCACCCAGCCCAGCTTGTTCTGACAGGAGCAACTTCCTCACCCTTAGACCCAAGGGCAGGACATCGCCACGCCTGACGGGCCTGCTGGCCACAGGCGTCACCCTCAGACCCATCCAGGGCGCACAGCTTCTCTGGCTGCAGGAAGCGCGGGGGCGGGAGGCGGGGCCATGGAGTGGGGGCGGGGCCGTGGGGAGGCAGCAGTTACCTAGCACAGTCAGGTAGGCCTTGGCCAAATCCTGGTCCAGCTCGGTGCTGGCAAAGCAGGTGTAACTGCCCTGGTCCCTCTCGGCCACACCGAAGATGGTCAAGGAGTCGTCTTCCCTCTTCATCCTGAGAAGGTACCGGAGGTATCGGGGAGAGGGTGAGTGAGGACAATGGGGGAGAGCCCGGGGAGTGCTGCCCTGCTGAGTCCTCCTGGGCGGGGGTGGAGGTGGTGAGTCAAAGTGGGAGGGGAGCCTCACAGGCTGGGGACAGACAGCCCCTCCCAGGGGACACGAGGCGCCATCTCGATACTTTGTCCTCTCCATCACCGTCATGGGGAAGAAAAGGAACATGGTGAGGCCAGTGTGGGCCTAAGCTGTGTTCCCAAATTAGAGCCTGGCAAGGCCCACCCCCCAAAAGGCAGATGGGGATCCCTCCTCTTTCCACACGTCCAGCTGTCAGCCCAGACCAGTCTCTGCACTTGGGCTCAGGCTGGGCGCGCACAGAGGGACAAGGGTACCCAAATGCAGGCGGACTGTGACACTGAGTGCCACGTGCCCTCGTGTGCCCGCAGAGTGCACCCCTGAAAAAAGCCAGATGGTCTCCAGAAACAGCTGGCCGACCTCAGGACCCCTGTGCTCGGACTCTGACCGCACAGTAGAACCATCTGTGGGGACACGTAAATGCCATCAGCGCCTGGGCCTTCCCCCCACACCACCTGAGTCTGAGTCTGGGACGAGGAGGCAGGAAAGGCTAGTGAAAGCATCCCAAGTGCAATCAGGGCTGAGACCCACCTAACCACCATGGTCACGGTCGGCTGGAGCCAACCCTGCCCTCTGCTGGACAGCAGGGGCACGTGCAGGCACGGGGAAGATGGGGAGGGGGCTCCTAGCCACCCCGCCCTCCGCGCGTCCCCCCGGCCCAGGGAGAGGAGCCAGCAGAGCCAGGAAGTGAGCAGGCGGGCAGACCTGTTCCCGATGTACAGTGGCTCGTCGTCTTTGAGCCAGGACACCGTGAGCTTCAGCGAGGGGTCATGCTTCACCCGGCACTCCAGCTGCACCGTGGTGCCCCTTTTGACGACCTGGTCCTCCGGCATCCGGAAGATCCTGGTGGGGTCTGCGGAGACACCCAGGGGGAGGATTGTCCCCAACTGGTCCTCTGCCCGCCACCCCGACGTGGACATGCGGTGTGACACGCATGACCTTGAGGTCAGGCCGCGGGAAGTGGCAGAACTAGTCGGCAGTTGTATGAGAGCAGGCAGGCCTGATGTGAGGGGTCCCAAATACTAACCCCCCGACCCTCTGTCTGTCACGGGAAGACAGGAGGAACTGGTGTGGGTGGCAGGTCTCCCTGCCTAACGCCATTCGTACCCCGCTGATAACGACTCAGTGTTCACGGCACCCAGGTCGGCTGCAGACCCTGGGAGGACACCTGGACCCCGAGGGAGGGTCCCAGTAGGGATGAAGCCTTGGGTGCAGAGTGACGCACAGCTGTGAGCAGCAGCAGCCCCTCGCTGTTACCTTTGACTTCCAGGCGGACCTGGTTCTCAGCTTTGCCAAGGATGTTGGTGGCGACGCAGGTGTAGATGCCTTGGTCCTCCTTGCGGATCATCCTGATTTCCAGACTGCCGTTCTCGTAGACGTGGTAGTTGCCACCATCCAGGTTGCTCCCCTGCCCGTTCTTAAACCTCACAACAGAGCAACGGGACACACAGCACGCTGAGACAGGACTGGCCTGGCAGCGAGGGCCGGGCGCGGAAGGAGCCCGGGCGCGGAAGGAGCCCGGGCGCGGAAGGAGCCCGGGCGCGGAAGGAGCCCGGGCGCGGAAGGAGCCCGGGCGCGGAAGGAGCCCGGGCGCGGAAGGAGCCCGGGCGCGGAAGGAGCCCGGGCGCGGAAGGAGCCCGGGCGCGGAAGGAGCCCGCTGCCCGCTGGCCGAAGCCCTCCTCCCACCACTGGGTGGCGCTGGCGAGTGTGTGCCCCTCTCTAGGCCTCGGTTTCCCTCTCTGCACACAATAAGGCGGGGGGAGGGGGCGGGCGGGCTCACCCACTGAGAGGCCAACTGGCTCCCGGCTTGGACCCTTTAAAGTTCCCAGGTCTTGCTGGTGCCCTATTATGGGCCCGACGGGCATGACAAAGGTGAGACAGATGGCCCTGCAGGGGAGGCCTGGTCTCCTGGAACTTACCATCGCAGAGTGGGGATGGGGGACCCAAAGAAGGGGCAGTCCAGCCGTGTCCGGTTGTACAGGATCACCCGAATGAGCTGGTTCCGGGGGGACAGCATTCGAGGTGGCACGTCTGCAATTCCCGACAACCGGTCTTGGGCGGGCGGTCTAACTTCCATTCCTCCCCCGCCCCGGGTCTTACCCCTAGGCGCCTTCTGCACAGAGCAGCTTTCCAAGGGCCAACGTCACTCCCCCTGCCCACTCTGCCCCTTCAGGAAGTGCCAAGGGTCAGAGGTGAGGAAGGAGGAAGCCCTCCCATCTGTCCTCAACCCACGCTTCTGCAGAGGGTGTCCCCTCATGACCCAGCACGTCCACCCTGCAAACAGCCCTCTCTGCAGCCTCACTGAGACCCAGGAGAGTGCACGTGGCACATCAAGGAGACGGGTCAGGCCCCCTGTGTCCCATCCGGGGCAGGAGGGGCCCAGGCTGACTCCTAGTGGGGGTGTCAGTCTGTCTGCACGGGCGCTCCGTGACTTTTCAGTCCTCCCCCCGCCCCACAACCCCGTCTTCATCTCCTGACTTCCAGACCAGAGGATCCTGGGGGGAAGAAATTCACCCAGGACACGCCCGTCCCCGGGGGGCACTGCAGCGGGGGAGCAGAGGGGACGCTCACCCAGCACGCTGACGAAGGCGTTGGCCAGCAGGTAGCCGTGCTCGTTGGAGGTGTTGCACTGGTACACGGCCCTGCTGCTGATCTGCGTGTCCCGGAAGATGATGGTGTCCCCGGCCACCTCCCGGTTTGGGTTGGGCGGTGCCGCTACCGACAGGAAAGATGCTCCTTGTGAGACTTGGGGTGGCGTGGACGGGCTCTGCCCGGGGCTCCCTAGCGGGACGGGGTGCTGTGGAGGCAGCAGCCCTGGGGGCTCCCCAGCAAGACCCGGCTTCCGGCACCCCCACTGCCTGGCTGTGTGACCCCGGGCTCATCCTCGAACCGCCTGGAGCATATTTCTAAGTCTGCCCGGAGCGGAGATGAGTCCCTGCTCAGCCTGCGCAGCCGCAGGGCAGGTGTGGCCGGTAGCAGGAGCTGTGGCCACACAAAGGGGTCCGGATTCTAACCACATTCCTCGTCTGACAACAGGGACGATGTATCACCTCGGGGTGGGGTGGGGGATGAGGATGACCCAGCGTTTGTGCATGGAGAAGGTTGTGAGCAGAGCGCCGGGCCCCGCTGAGGATTACTGTGGTTCTTACTTTAATCCAATGTGCCTGCACTTGAGAGTTTTGAAAAGGACAAAGCCATATGCCACCCCACGGGGCCTGCCGCCTTCCTACCCTCTGAGCAGAGCGTCCCGTAGACGGTCCACACTTCACCCCGAAGGCCGGAGCCTGCTGCAAGCTGAGCAAGTCCCTGTATTTGCCCAAGCTCCCCGACTGTCCCAGAACTGTACCCCACGCTGGGGGAGAGCTCCTCCCCACACACTTCTCCCAGTACCGCCAGCTCAGGGGCGGAGCGCAGAGGCTGGGGAGAGACCGGGGGCGAAACGGCAAGTCTTTCGGGGCTTTATGTCCTTCTCAGGGGGAGAATGACGCCCCCTGGTCCCCTACTCCGAGGAAGGTGAGGAGAAGGGAACGAGCCGGACAAGTACGTTTTCTGGAAGTGTAAGGAGCCGCCCGAGTCCTCCTCTCTCATCACCTGAAGACGTCCTTCCTCTAGGATTTCAGGACCGGGCCGCACGGCTCGGCTTGCACGGTCCGTGAACTCGCCCAGGGCCACCTGGACCCACGGCGGCAGTCGGCCCGGGGACACCCAGGGTCTGGCCCGGCGGGCGCCACGCCGCCGATAACAAGTCTGAGCCCGGAACTGGGGGCTCGGCCGGCAGTAAACGAAGACTCCTTATCACCCTCCCCCGAGTCCCCACTCAGCAGAAAGGCCGGAGGAGGGCCATGCCAGCAACTCGAACTCCGCCTTGCCTGGCAGTGCTCACAGGCCCTACCCTGGTCCCTGTCACTCGCTAAGTGACAGGTGACTTTCCCGGGGGCTCTGCATTTACTCAAGGGTGCTGTGAAGGTTAGCGCTTTTGTATGCCTTGTCCCTCAAGTGCTGTCACCACAGGTGGGGCGGACGAGCGGCAGAGGGCAGGTCACGTCCCTGTCCCTGCGGTATCGGGGGCGGTGGGGGAAGGACCGTCACCGGGGTAACGCTACGCTCAGTCGTGTGCTGCGTGCTCACAGCGGCCCACGGCTGCACCACTTACTACCCACGTGACCCTGAGCAGCTCACGGCACCCTCAGAGCCTTGTGTCCCCACCTTTAACGTTCGAGGTTAAAGAGAGAACAGGGAGGCAGCACGCAGCACGGTGGCAGGTACGTGACAAAGGTCTATGGAGGCGCCCCTCCCGCCCCTCCTCCTGCCCCTCCACCTGCCACTCTGAGTTTCTGGCTCCGAGTTCTCGCCACCTGTTTGGCCTCACCTGGTTACAATCACCTTTTGCATCTCCTCTGCCCCCTGACTCGTGACCGGACCTTCAAACAGTAAGTGCGAGTGGAGAGCACGTGGCCGCGGCCGCCCGGCGGGACTCGCCTCCCTGGGAACTGGCCCGTGCACCTCTGCGCTCACCGGGAAGTTCCCCCGCACGTCCACCCGCATCGCCCACCGTGCTGCACAGCCCTGCCTCCCCGGGGGCCCTCCGCAGAGAGTGGGGCCCGGGCGCCCGGCCCCCGTGGGTGGCTGAGCTCTCCTCTCCCGGCCAAGCTCCCAACGCCGCGCAGAACCCACTCTCAGGAGAGGCCGCCGTGAAGGGCCGAGTTTTACGAAAAACCCAACGGAGCAGAACTCCCCTAAATGTGGAAAATTAACCGCAGCCCCCGGCCCTCTCACAGAGACACGAGGCAGGTTGCCTGTCACCTGCGACGTGCAGGAAGTGGCCGCTCCCCGGCTGCTGGGCCAGCCAGGGCCGCCCACGGGGACGGCGGCGCGTCACTCACACTGCAGAGGCTCTCCGTTCACCATCCACTGCACAGTGGGCTTGGGGTTCCCGCTGGCTCGGCACACCAGCCTCCCGTCCTCGCCAGGGGCCAGGATGAGGTTCTTGGGTTCATCCAGCCAGTAGGGGGCAGCTGGAAGACAAGGACAGCACAGGCCGGGGGTCAGACGGCACGGGGCAGGCCGAAGAGAGCAGCTCCTGTGGGAGGACGTGCGCCCCGAGGGCCAGCCCCAGGCCCTTAGCACCTGCCCGGGGCTCATCCTCGGGGAGGCTCGGCCCAGTCTGCCTCTGGCCAGCTTCACCCCGCCGATGCCGACCTTCCACTTCGCAGGACGAGAGCTCTAAAGCGGGGCTGCTCCTGAGAGCTCCCAGGTGGACGCCCGGCCCATCTTGGGGCTACTGCATCGGAATTCCCGGGGAAGGCCCGGGTGGCGGTGCTTTCGAGGGCCACAGGCGTTCGTGACGCGCACCGGGGGCCCGAGCCAGGCACGAGGGGAAGGCGGGCACCGGGCTGGCCCTCTGGGTTTCGGTGGGTGCTGCTCCACGGTCTGACCTTTTGGGAAAGGCCTTGTGCTTGCTCACTCTCGTAGGCATGGGGCTTGGGTCAGAGCAGGAGCGTTTCGCTGCCCACCCCTTTCAGTTACTGGGAAACTTTCGTGGATAGGTGATTTTTTCTGAGAAGACAGTTCTTGGGAGCAGACCCCCAAAGATCCCGATTACCCGGCAGAAGATTAAGAACCCCTGGTTTGAGTGCAGTGCTGAGACCAAGGTCACAGGTCGACTGAGCGTGTGCTGACACGAAAGCTCCTGCACGGCGGGCTCATGGTCCCAATCATGCCGCGCCGGGTACCCCAGCACCGGACCCGCAAAGGCACCCCATGTCCAATGGCTCCCAGCCGCTCGGGGGGCCCAGCTGTGCTCTGGGGAAGGGAAGTGACTTTTTAAAAGGTAACCTGGGCCACGATGACTCCCAGTTTTGGAAAAGAACCAAGCACAGTACACAGACAGGGCTAAGACGGACACACTGTGAACGGAGATGAAAATGAAAGGGAGAGGGCGCCGGTGTGATCCACACGGACCATGAACTTGACCTGTGGAGGGAGCCCCGGGCGCCGAGGAGAGGTGGGGGGTGGTCCGGGGGGTCTTCTTCTCCTTCCACCCCCCCCACACACACGTGTGCTCACATCGGGGTGCCACCATCGCTGGCAGGTCACCCAGCCACTCACCCATGTGCTGGAAGTTTCCCCCGCCCCCCGTCCACCCTCAGAGGAAGGGGCCTGGCGCTCGGAGCCAGCGAGCATCAGTGGAATGAGAAGTACACACGACGTACCCTTCACTCTCACCGAGATCGTGTGCCGGGTGCTGCCCATCTTGTTGGAGGCCAGGCAGAAGTACTCCCCGGAGTCCTCCTCGGAGACATTGGTGATGCGCAGAGCCTTGTTGAAGTTCTCGAACTTGGCCTTGTCGGACGGGAGGTCCCCACCTTTCTTGTACCATGCAATGTCTGGTGTTGGGCTGGGGGAGGGGCCGAGCGGGAAACGGGCGCATCAGAAGCGGCCGCCCTGCCACTCCCTCTACGGCAGGGGCGGCCAACCGGGCGGCTTCCCGGGGCCACACGTACAACACACTGAGGCGAACGACAGCTGGTGAGCTAAACAACGGTCCGTGCGGCATTTGCATCATGCCGTAAGGAAGTTTTCGAATTGGTGTTGGGCCACGTTCAAAGCCGTCCTGGGCCGTGTGCGGTCCGTGGGCCACGGGGTGGACGAGCTAGCTCTGTGGAGCCTGGGAGACCCAGGTGTCCTCCAAGGGGATGGGGCCCAGAGGACGTGAGTCCTCCGAGAGCCGAGCTCTGCTATCCAGAGGGACATCTCTAAGGTCACGCGAGATTCTAACACGCGTGGAGGCTGCCCACCCATCTCCCGTGCTCACTAGCCCAGACACGGCCAGAATGGGAGGGAGCTGACGAGGATTCCCGGAGTCCTCACTCAGCAAGGGCCGTCTGCTTCCCTTTTTGCACCCCCAAATGTGGCAAGAACAGAGCATGCACCAACTCCCTGCCCAGCCTGCTGGGGGGCGGGTGGCCGAAAGTGGGGGTGAACGGTACGTACACCCCCGAGGCGATGCACTCCAGGAGCAGATCCATGCCGCGCAGCACCATCTGACTGCTCGCGGTGCCCTGGGGGTACATGAAGCTGGGGGTTCTCTCTGCAACTCCTCGGGCTGGAAGAGGACAGAACAAGGCGGCATGAGCCTCCCGCCCCGGGGGGTGGGGCGGGGGCGGGCCCAGCCAGCCCGAGCTGTCGGGGAAAGAGACGTCATCCAGCCTCTGTTTGCCCCCTCACCCTCAGACGGCCCAGCGCCGGACCCTCCCAGCTGAAACCGCCCCGAGGGCATCATTAGAGAGAGTGTTAGAAAGCGTGGGGCTCCCGGGCCCCCCAGCACACGGTGAGCAGCTTTAGCTTCTGAAAGGATCGGCCAGGAGGAGCCCAGCTGCCCTCACAGGTCAGTAAAATGGTCCCAGGAACAGGGGGTGAAGGGGGCTGCCCGAGCACCTGGGTGGGGACCCCAAAGGCCCATCCAGTGGCCCTGGGGGAGGCCGTCTCAGCACCCGTGGAAGAAAGAGAAGGCGCCCACTGGGGCCACAGGACAGACAACCTGCTCTCGGGGACCCTGGAGACGAGGAGCTGGGATGAAGCCACAGGGACCCAGATGAACAGGCAGAGTGGCAGGGAGGAGCGCTGTTCACGTGAGCAGAGACGACAGGAAAGCAGTGCGGGGCCGGGACCACGAATGCCCGGGAAGGGGCTGGGAGCGGGGTGTTAACTGGATGTGAGCCAGGAGACAGGAGGGAGGCGGGAGAGGCGGGTGGCAGCAGGCAGGGACGGGGCCTGCAAGCCAGGTGGCCCGTGGAGACGGCGGCTCCCAGGGGACCGTAGCCCAGGTGCAGGTGACAGCAGGGGGGAGCCTGCCCACCTGAGCCTGCCGGCTGGCTGTCCCCCTCACAGCTCTTTGTGTGGTTCTGTGGACGGAGGGAGGCTGGAAGAGGCGCCTCTGCCCAACGGTGTGTGATTGACAACAGGAAGAGCCAACCGCTAAGCGGGCGGTGGGGACCGTAAGCACAGCTGAGCAGCCCGGAGCTGGGGGCCCTCAGAGGCGCCCCCAGTGAGAACACAGGAACTCTTCTCGGCTGTCAGTAGGTGGCAGTGGGGGTGGGGTGGGGGACTCTGTCTCTAGACACTGGTGTCCCCTAAAGGAGCTGGTCGGATGAGCTGGGGCCTCAGCAGGGTCCTGTCCTCGGGACGTGTCATAGAGCGTGCATCTGTTTTACCCTTTGTCAGGGGGGAGAAATGGCGAAACGCTGGCCAGGCAGTGAGGCCGCTGGGGTACGGCAAGTGTCCAGTAACTGCGGGGTGGGCACGACAGGAAGGCACCCCCACTCTCCCTCCCCCTGCAGTCCTGACTCGTCGGCCCCCCGCGCACACACACAGCAGAGGCTCCTGAAGGGGTTAATCCATTACGTGGTTAATTGGTTACAGCCTACTCCCCTAGCACTGGCAGCTTCCGGCCCTCCGTCCCAGGGAAGCCCGACGCCAAGGCAGCACCTCCCTCCCACCCGTCCTCACCAAAACTGCCAGACAACACAAGGTCAAGGGCACCAGAGGAGAGGGGGGTTTCGGGCAGGAACCTCGGGAGTCAGGCTGGCGAATCGGTCGAGAGCCGGGAACCTGAGGGTTATGCAGAAGGGGTCCCAGTCCTGCTGGCAGAGGGGTGCCATCGGCAGGCACCCCTCTGTGACCCCGCGGACATTTAATTCACACCACAGCAGGCCGACTGCAGGCACACGCGACCAGCAAAAGCATCAGTGGGGGGAGGAGGAGGAATCGGCCCAGAGCCTGCAGCTGTGACCGGCAGGTTACGGCAGTGCTTCGTGGGCAGGGTGGGGGCTAGCAAGCACCGGATCATCCCCAAAGGGGGGACGCTGCTGGGCAACAAGGAAAGCTCCAGCACACAGGGAAGAGCATCTCCGACATCGGAGGCGGTGCCTGGGGCAGACGTTTGGCGGAGCACCGACTACGGGCCGCGCCGTGCTAGCAACTCTGCCTACACCGCGTTTAATCCCCCCTGGTGGTAGCACCCCCATCTTCCGTAGAGGAAACTGAGGCTCAGTGACGTCGACAGACCTGCCGAGGTCACAAGCAGCTCACGTTTTGGATTCTGGCCCTTGTAGAACCCAAGCGTGTGCTCTAACTCCGTTCTGCGTTGTCTCTCTTTAAAGACGGACAGGCCAGCCGCCCTGACTTCTGACGGTCAGCTTTGGGAATATCCTTGCTCAAACCAAGGAAAACCAAACCCCGAGGGCAAAAGCTGTGCGAGAGACAGTTCTGTTTCAGGAAACGCTTCCACTCTGTCGCCCTCCAAGTCTCAGGGAAGACGTCGTCGCTCCTCGGTGGCCGTTCCGTAAACTCAGGCCCAAGGTGGAAGGAAAGGAGATGGGGTGGGGACTCAGGCTCCCGAGGGACCTCGGCTGGACTCTTAAAGCCACGGAAAGCCTGAGGAGGAGCCTGGGTAAGGGACAAGAAGGCTGCACCCAAGGGGAGGCAGCGAAGGGACGTGGTCAGCGGCAGCGGGCGGCTGCCTGCCTCCCCTGGGGAAGCGGACAAAGGGGGTCACTACACGAGACTCCCGACGACGCAAGATGACCGCTCCCTAGGGTGCCGTGGGCCGCCCTGTCTCTCACCACGGAGGCGGGGTTCCCTGACGAGCTGTCCGGCCTGGTGAGGCTTCTCCTCCGCTGCCTGCTTTTCAGGGCTCAGGTCGGACCCGGTACCTCATCAGACGCAGAACCCAGACACCAAAGCCCACATCTGCGTGGACTCGGGAAGAGCTTCCGCCGTGGCCCCCTCTGACCTCTAGCCCAAGGGCAGTCTTTCCTCTCCTGCGCTCACAGCTGGGCTCCAGAGCAGGCCCCTGGGCTTCCCCAGGGAGCTGGGCAGCGTGGGGATATCGGGCGGTGACACTGCCTGAACCACGTCAGCTTTAAAGGGGCCAGGGACCAACGCCGCAACTGTCTCCTGTAAGAAGACAGGTCCGGACGGCTGGAAACCCGAGGTGCTCCCCTGTCTGGCGCCGAGGGTGCCGTCAATCAGAGGTGGCCAAGAACCTCTGTAAAACACAGCTTTTAGGGGCAGCCACCCCCCCCCACCCTCCCATTTGCTGCGTTCACTTCTCAGAACTGAGCACTCATGGCCGCTCACCCACCTCGCTGGCTCTGGGGACCGCTGACCACCCAACCCCCAGGAGACAGGAAAGGTCTTTGTCTCGTAACACCTGGTGTCTCCCACCGGCAGGAACCCTCTCCCGTCTAACCGGGTCCCTCACGCAGGGCTTCCAGCACCTTCCTTGCCCAGCTCTGCCCAGCCGAGCCCTGCACAGCCCCCTGGCCTGCCCTAACAGCTCTCCGTCCCCCAGGCTTCCTTCCCGTAACGGTGCCCGCCTCCCTCCCCTGCTTCCTTTCGGGACACTCCGAGTCTCTGAGTTTCGGAAGCACAGAACGACGACATTAACACTTGTAAGTCAACGCGAACCGTTCCCTTTAATACCAGACTGACGAGTCTGACACCCATCGTCCTGGTGCGTCGCCACGACAATCCTGTGCTGCAGGTCACATGCCCGTTTTGCAGACGAGGCCCAATGACTTGCCCAGGGCCACTCAGTGGTACGCCCTGCAGCCGAGTGTAATTCAAGGCAGGCTAATTCAGAGTGACATCTTACTGTCCTTGTTTGGTGGCCAGGGCGCATTCCACGTGGCAGGTCGGGGGCCTCTGCCACATGTGCTGAGGATACGCAACCACTGTAGGAATCACCAGGACAACATGTAATTATAGGGTGGCCCTACTGCTACGAAAGTGATACCCACGTTTCTCAGCAGCGCAGAGAGACACACAGGGCGTTTGTCACCGTGTTGTGCCTCTCGGCCCAGCTCTCGGCCCTGAGGAAGGACCTCAGCGTCTTTCCTTCCTTGCACTTCCTATTTCTTTCTAGAAGCATCCACCCTAGCTGTCCTTCCTGCAGCACGGGCCTCGCTGTGACCTGATATCCTTTCCAGCGCTTGGTCAGCCCCGTTCCACCTTGGACTGCAGAGGAGGGGTCAGTGTGAGCCTGTGTGAGCTGTGCCGGATGGTTCTCCTAACTCCCGTTCTGTCACTTGTAATAGCGTCCCCTCTAGTCACAAACGGGTTCAAGTGGCTGGAACCACTCACACTTATTCCACCGACGGAACGACGCCCCACGCGCGTCCCCTGAATGGTTTCCCTCACGTACAGCGAGGGGCTGGGATGACACCATCATTACGGGACTTTCTGGCTCCAATACACGGGGGGTGGGGGACCCCCAAACCCCTGGAATTTATTTATAAAAACTGGTGCATTTCTTCTTGCACGTTTAAACTTCAGGCCCCTTCGAAGGCCTCTCCGCTGGGTGCAGTGCACCTATTGAGACGCTCCGTCCGCTGCTCCAAGCGGTTCCTGAACACGTCGATGTGGACACGGTCAGCGCTTCCGCTGTTTCTTGCTTCGCCTCTTCCACATCGGCGAAACGTTTCCCTTTAGGACGGGGGTGGCCAATCTTTCGGCCTCTCTGGGCCACACTGGAAGAAGAACTATCTTGGGCCACCCAAAAAACACACTCACACTAATGACAGCTGAGGAGCTACAAAAAAGGTTCGTGCACGATTTCCGTCATGTTTTAAGAAACCACGAATGTGTGCTGGGCCACGTTCAAAGCCGTCCTGGGCTGCACGGGGCCCCCGGGCCGCAGGCTGGACACGATGGCTTCAGGACGTTTTCAGGGAAATGAAAAACGCCACTCGGAGCGGGTGAATAGAGAGGGAGGGGACGGGGACCGTCAAACCTGCGGCACGGTGTGGGCAGGTGCGTTGTCACGGTGGAGGAATCGGTCGTCTGTTGGACACGAATCGGGACGTTTCTTCCACAAACCCTGACGCGACCTTCTCAAAGCTTCCAGGTAAAAACTGTGGTTGGCCGTGTGACCCGGAGGAGCACGTTCCGGGTGCGTGATTCCTCTCACGTCAAAGAAAGGTAACGCACGGCTCCTTGTGAGGGTCCCCCCGTCATACTCCACTTCCATAATAGATGACCCGGACCCCAATTTAGAAAAAGGCACAGCCCGTACCGGTGTGCTGGGACCCTGGACGCCACGGCGGTCGGCCCCGTTATGTTGAAAACAAACAATGCCCAGAATCCAACCAAGACCCTCTGCTTCCTCGGACCTCCTGGGCGGGACCTCCGTGGGGCTCCCGCTGCCCGGTGCCACGCTGGGGCCTCTGCCTCTCCCCCCCACGTGCACGCCCCCTTCCCGCCGCCCATCGTGCTTCTGTTAGCTCATCACCGTGCAGACACTTCCCATCGGGCTGAGCCCACGAGGACCCCCCGGGGGCCTGCAGCCTTCGCGGCCGCGGCCTCAGCGGGGCCAGAAGACGACGATTGCTCGGGCTGCGCGGGGGGAGCGAGACACGCTGGAGCCCTGGTGGGGCTAACCCGCGCGTGCAGTCGGCCCATCGCTCCCCTCATCGGCCCGAGCAGCCGGGGCTGTGGCAAGTCAGGGACGCACATCACGGGGGTCCGCGTGCCCCGCAGCGGAGGGGCCGTGCGACGCGCCGGGGACGAGACCTCGGAGCTGGACTCCCGCTCCTGTTTGCCGGATGGAGTCTAACCCACTCCCCGTGTGTGCGGAGGTAACGCGGGGGTCACGGTCCTGACCCCGCCCCCGAAGTTCCGTGCTTTGAAATTAACCGCACGGAAAACTATTATTCAATACTGATCATCACACGCGTTTCGGTTACATTAAGATCAGAGACAAGTTCTGATTAGAAGTAACTGCAAGAGCAGTTTTGTGTTTTATTGTCACACGGAAAACCAGTCCGATGTGCTCAGCCTCACACGGCGTTTATGGAAAATTAAACGAGCGTGGCAGCGAGCTGCACCTCCCTTTCTCCAAAAGGAAATGGGTTGAAGAGACTAGGGACCTGATATGGTGTCCCCAGGGGCTGTGGCTACACTACAAAGCAGGCAGTTCACATCCAGACACTTGAGTTAACCGAACACACACTACAACGCCTCCTATGCCGTTCACACCGCCCATGGATCCCACTTCCTGTCTGCTCCTCACTGTGGGCACGCACCTGTCCTCAGGTGGCCTCCACCCACCTGCCCGATTCCTCAGCTTCTCCTGAACCCTCCAGGAAGTCCTGGCCCGGTTTGACCAACCTGTCCAGAATTCAGCCACCCGTGAGGACGCCACGCGGGCCCCCTCACCTTCCTGAACTGGCCACTGTCCTCCTGGTGAGCAGTGCTCTGGAGGTGGCACCTTGGCACTGCAGCCTGACCGACTGTCAGACCTGCCCCCCAACGCGAGTTCACGACATGGGGTCAGTCACATTAGGCAAACGGGTTAGGACAGGCATGGTTACTCCCCGGTGACCACAGCGACTCACCACTGTACATGTCAGGGTGGTTTCGTAAGGACGAGTCGTTATAGGGGTGGTCTGCAATAAACAAAAGAGGGTGAGCGAACAGCAGGCCCCGGAGCGGTCAGCAGGGCACACGGGGCGGGGGCGAACGGAAATGCAAAGCCGCGAACACAGCTGGGGACACCACCGGAGGTCGTGTGCGAAGGGACACGGCATACGACCGGCTGTCGGGAGACATCCAGCCACACATGCCTGCACGTGTCTGGGGACGCGGCTGGACACTCTCCGGACAGCCCTCGTATATGGAAAGGAGGTGAGCTCGGGCTAGGACAAGCGACACGAGACAGCCCAAAAGAAAGGGAAGAAAAGGTTAAATCCTGCAAAAAAAAAAAAGGCAATGATAAAGTGAGTTTCTTTTTAATTAAAAAAATTAGGCTTGGCCCTTAGTTGCTTGGTCCTACCGGATTTTCAAACAAACGAGACGAGGATTAGTGGTGTCCTGCAGTCACCTTCTGAACAACGCCCCCCACCCCCGTCAAAACCCTCAGGTCCCGGGTCCCCGGTCAGGCAGCTCCTCGGGCAGCTAAAGAGAAAGCAGCAGCGACCCCCGGGGAGCAGCAGCTTCGTGGCAAAGGAGAGAAGACAGTCCCGGAGAAACAGGTCATCACAGAGGGGGACAGAGGGACCCCGGGCCGCGCCCATCCATCACGTGCCGGCCAGCAAAGCTCCGCCCACCCTGGCCAACGGGCACCACCCTGGTCTCCGAGATTGTCTGCCGGCAGAAAGGCCTCCTGAGGCGGCGAGACGTGGTCCAGGGAGGTGGCAGAGCTAGGATGAGGGTCAGATTTTAGATTAGAAAGGGAGCCGGAGAAGGCGGGGTGCGGGGGTGCAGAGAGGAAAGGAGGGAGCCGTGCTAGCGCCGAGCTCGACTCGGGACTGGGAAAGGCCCGCTGGCCGAGCTGGAGGTTCAGAACTCTGCACCCCTCAAGGAGCCACACCCGTGCCTGGGTTCCAACATGAGGTCATGAAAAGCGGTGGGCGATGCCCCCACGGTGAGGCGGACACGGCCAAGGGGGGCACAGCATCCTGCCGGCACCCTCACGTAGCTGTTCAGCCTCTACCGCCGTCTGCGTCCGGCTGCTGAGTTCCCGTTTGGACAGGACCCACAGAGGCCGACAGGCAGCCATGCAGGCGGCCCCGAGATCCAGCTGCCTCGGGTCCAGCTGCCCGAAGGGGCAGGGGCGCCTGCCAGGGCATCTGTGTATTTGGAGGCAGTGCGAATCCCGGTCCAAGTGACGGCCGAGGCCTGGGAGCTCTTTGCTGGGACTACATTGCACTGCACCCCAAATCGGCCTAGAACCTGACCCCTGCAGGTGGGGTTTGAGGTGAAAGACGCAGCTGTGTTTGGGAGCTCAGAGTGGGCTTACCCAGAGCTCAGGGTAGGGGCTGCGGCTGGGCTCAGGTCACCTTCCTCTCCCGGGGGAGGACAGGGACATGCACAAGTGGCAGGGCCTTGTTTCACGCCCCCATGCCACCAGGCAGAATGGAACCTGCCTCTTTCCAGAGAAGTGACCCACGCTCGGCCCGGACCCCACGGTGTGAGGAGTCCGGAGCCCCCTGAGAAGTTCAAGGAGACCCCGTGGCCCCTGCAGGAGCATCGCGTCGTCGGCAGACGTTAGGAAGAGGCAGGGTAGCACTCCTGTGTCTGCGCAGGGAGGGCCTCCTCCCTGCACTGCTGGGTGGCAGAGGCCCCTGGAGGGCCAGTAGTGGGCAGGGTGGGACAGGCACGTCCGCGAGCCCATCTCTGTCATCTGTCCTTTACTACATCCCAAAACAAACTTAAAAGTGCTTCCAGATCTCCCCGTATCGTGGGTGAGAGACCGCTCTCTGCTTCCTTCCTTGCAGGGGCTGCACACTGGGCTGGGGTGAGATCTGCTCCTTCCCCCATGGGCAGTGGGGGGGGACCCCTGGGGAGAGCTGGGGCTCTGAGCTGTCCCCCCCCAGACCGCATTCTGCAGGTACAAGAAACGGCCTGTGTCCTCTTGGGCAGGAAGCAGAGGGCTCCGCGGAGCTGTTCTAAGGACCTGAGCCCGCATCTGCGCTGGCACAGACGCCCAGAACCCGCTCCGGGCCAGCTGATGGGGGTTCTGTCCCCAGCACCCGGGGGCTTTTCAGGAGAACGGGGGACCCAGACATGGAACAGGATCTCACAGCCCTTCCCTTAGAGAAAAGGATATTTCTGGAAGGTCCAACTTCACAATGTGGTGGAGCTCTCCGCCTGCTTCACTCCCTAGAGGCGGGCTCTCGGCCACCTCCACGTCCCTGCCTCCACCCTGTGTGACAGTGGGGGCCTCTGCCCAGGACTGCAGATGGTCACCTGACTCAGTCCCCAAATAGCACGCTGACCTCAAGCATCTCCTGGGCAGGGAGGAGGGGATCCAGGTGACAACACTGCAGGCCGTTCAGGGTCAGCTCAGTGAGCACCGTGCCCTTGACATTGCCACCCTTGCCACCACCCACTGCTGCCAGCCTTGTCCTGGCCCAGGAGACCACTCTGTAGGTCCTGGGCAGACCACGCTGTCCTCCCCAGCTCGGCCGGCCACCCCGACGGGCCCTGAGGAGACCCCCTTCTCTCCCAGGGCTGCTCTCCGGGCCTGGTCTGGAATCCCAGCCGGGGAGGGCGCGGCGAGCAGGCCGGAGCTGCGTGACCCTGATGGGACACGCCAGGGCTTGGTCCTGGGTTCCCAGACATCCTGCTGGCTATCAAACGACGGGCAGCTCGCACCAGGGTGCGGGGACCTGCGGGGCCCTGCGGAGGCAGGAGGGGGCGGTTTGAGGCGGGTCAAGTTGGGTCAGAGAGAGAAGGTGACAGAGCGAGAAAGACCAAGTCGGGGGGGGGGGGCGGGAAACGGACGGAAAGGAGGTGAAACAGGAGAGGGGAGACAATGAAGAGGAAGAGGAGATAAACAGAAACTCCAGGAGAAGGGGACGAGAAAGGAAGCTGCCTTTTGTGGCTCCAGCTCAACACCGTGGTGGGGACAGGGACAGGGACCGAGAGGAGAGGAGAGGCCTTGTCCTGAGCGAGGCATGGGTCCAGCCGCCTGCCTCCCGCACCCTCCGAGAGGCCCGTCCACCACCCGTGTGCGGGCTCCATGGAGTGCCCCACGGGGTGACCATTGCCTGGCTCCACCCACCAACTGTCACTTTCTGTAGCATCGAAAATATCCTTCATGGCCGAGTCACACGGGCGAGGGTCTCAGGGGAGGCAGGGTGTGCCTACGGAAGGCGTGCCTTAAACCCACGGGGCAAACCACAGAGCTGCCCTCGACGTCCTCAGCAGGCTGGGGACGCCACAGTCAAAGCCCCGGGCCAGTGGGTCCCCAGCGGGAAGTGTGTCCCTGCACTGACTAGCTCCTCTCCCTCCTCTGCAGAGGGCCACCAGCACGAGGTTGCGTCGGGAAATGCTGGCCACAGCGTCAGGGAATCAAAACAAAATCAAGTGACACGAAACAGAAACCTGCAACCTGGCAAACACCGCGAGTCCCCGCGCACGCTCCACGGAATCCACCACGATCCACGCAGGCGCGCCTACTCATTTGGACACTCCGCGCCGTGGCCTTATTCTAGAAACAGCGCCGAACTCGCCAGGGGCCGCTGATGCCCACCGGAGTCTGAGAAGCACCGGCGCAGACTAGGGCCAAGTTCAAGTCAAGGCCAAGTCTCGGGAGATGCGGTTGAAGGGGTGCTGAAGTGGCTCAGGCACGACGCACTGGGAAGACTCCAGGTCAGCCTCGGGGACAAGGCTCTCGCCGGCCCAGGGATCCGGGAGTGCTCGGGCGAGGGGGGCTGCCGCCCGGCCCCCAGCCCCGGGTAGGGGCCGCACTTACTGGTCAGGACCTTGAGAGTGAACGGGTTCTTCTGCTGGATGGTGTGCGTGAAGTGGAAGCGAGCGTTGCAGCTGTAGTCGGTCTGCATGTCCTGTGCCATCACGTTGGAGAAGTACAAGTCCCCGTTATGGCCCTGGGACACGCGTTTATCCTGGGCAATGGGCTCCATGGCTGCCAGGAAGCACAGGTGCGGGGGGAGGTGAGCAGGACTGCACCGCAGTGGCAATCACCGTGACGTTCCTAGGGCACGAGCCCCCACCGGGGCCCCGCTATCTGCTCCGTGTCACCCCCAGCTCTGAGGTGGGGCTTACTTCCACGTCACAGACAAGAGAGCAGAGGACGGAACTGTCCTGCTCGCAAAAGCAGTGAGGGGAGAGGGGGGCGTGGGTTCCGACTCGCTCACTCAGCGCATCCCTACTCCACACCCTCCTGTTCGGTCTCCCGTTCACGCCGTAGAGGATCTATGCACCCCCAGGCCGGAGGGAGGAAACATGATCCTTCAGATGGCCCCCACCCACGCCCACACCCCCTAACATGCCAACAGACGCCGAACACCAGGCCCGAGACGTACAGCTGCTCATCCAGAAGATGACGGGCGATGGCAGTCCGGGCGGGGGGTTGCACTGCAGCGTCAGGGGAGCGCCCTCCTGCACCACCACTGGGTCTAGGTTTTCCTTGGGCCACAGGGGCGATTCTGGGGAGCAACAGAGAGGAAGGTGAAATGCGGGGACGGCTGGGGGATGGCTGGGGTGGGGTGAGAGGCAGGCACAGCAGAGGGGCCTGGCCGACAGGAGAACAAGGCGGGAGGCAGGAGAGCAGGACAGGGCCCCAGAGACTAACTGAGTGGCGGGGAGAGGCCCCTTGTCAGAATGGACGTGCATCTGCAAAGGCTCCTCCCCTTCCCTCCCTCCTGGGCCCAGAGTGGCCCAGTGAAGTTGTTCAAGGCTCTGGTGTGGAACCTTCCTGTCCAAGGAATCTTCCTGAGTCGGGGAAGTGCATCCCAGCTTGGAGGCAGGAAAGCAACCAGGACAGGTGCGGCTACTATGCGCCACCAGGCCAAGGGCGGGAGCGACGTGGGAATGAATGATGCGGGAACGAATGACACTGGAATGGACGATGCGGAAATGAATGATGCAGGAATGAATGACATGGGAATGAATGATGTGGGAATGAACAACGTGGGAATGAACAACGTGGGAATGAATGATGTGGGAATGAATGATGCGGGAATGAATAGCACGGGAATGAATGATGCGGGAACGAATGACGCGGGAATGAATGACACGGGAATGGATGATATAGGAATGAATGATGTGGGAATGAACGACACAGGAATTAATGGCACGGGAATGAATGATGTAGGAATGAATGACACGGGAATGAACGACGCGGGAATGAACGATGTAGGAATGAATGACATGGGAATGAACGACGCGGGAATGAATGATGTAGGAATGAACGACGTAGGAATGAATGATGCGGGAATGAATGATGTAGGAATGAATGATGCGGGAATGAACGGCGTGGGAACGAATGATGTAGGAATAAATGATGTGGGAATGAACGACGCAGGAATTAATGACACGGGAATGAATGATGCAGGAATGAATGACATGGGAATGAACGACGCGGGAATGAATGACGCAGGAATGAATGACACGGGAATGAATGACGTGGGAATGAATGATGTAGGAATGAATGACGTGGAATGAACGATGCAGGAATGAATGACGCAGGGACGCCCGATGGGGGGACGCCCGGCGCAGGGAGCACGCAGGCCGGCACCTCGCCTGCCCCACACTCACTGGACACCTGCAGGCGGATCCGATTGGACAGGGCGGTGCCGAACTTGTTGCGCGCGAAGCACTGGTACTCGCCCTCGTACTCCTCGGGCCGCCCACCGCTGCGGAAGTCGATCACCAGGGTCCCGGAGCGCCTCCTCATGGACACCCGGGGGTCCTTGGCCACGTTGAAGAACCTGCTGTTGCGAGTCCAGTGGAAGCTGTGGACAGGTGGGGGCGGGCAGAGGTGAGGACGAGTACTGGGGTGGGTTCTGGGCTCCGGGTGAGGATCTCAGGGCCCTGGTCCTTGACTCGGTCCCCAGACCACATCTTCACACCACCGGCAGCGTGGCAGACCACGTCCCCGGTGACTCCTGGGGTGGGTCCCTGGCAGTACCTTGACCCGGCCAAGGCTGGGAGTCATGGCTCTACCTGGTCAGTACCCAGGTAGCCCCCAGGGAGTGTGCTTTTTGGAGGAACAGGCAGTGACCTTGACTTTTTAAAAACCCAGTCAGCTGCCGCTCCCACCCCAGGGCATCCCCAGCCTGCGACCAGCAACCCAAACCCAAGTCCGTAGGTCCCCCACCCCCATGCCTCAGGGAGGTGGCTCTGCTCCTCCTGCCTCATTTCATAATCACTCTACAGCCAGAGTGACAACGGTTCCGGTTATCTGTGCCCCCGCCCAGCGGCCGTACACCCTAGCCCAGGAGGGGCAGCTCTGGGGTGAAGGGACTAGAATGTCCCTCTGCTTCTCCCAGGGGCGGTGTGTGTCTGTAGCCACCGGGAGCAGTAGTGGCAGCTCAGTGTTAGTCATCATCCCCACACAGGAGTCACGAGGAGCAAGGTCCCCCCAGGTCCTGCCTGACCCTTTAGGGCGAGTTCTGTCCCTCCAGCCATGGTCAAGGGGGCTCTGCTCATGCAAACCTGGGGGGCTGGGGGCAGAAGAAGGCTGCCCCACCCCTGAGGCTCCGCCCTGCCTCGTCTCTCCTGCTAACATGTACCCTCTAGGGAGAGGGACTTCCCATACACTGAGTACTGGGGGACGATGGGATCACATGGCAGTGGGACAGATGTGACACTGGAAGTCAGACAACTTGACGTCTCGCCCTGGCTTTTCGGTGTGACCCGAAGCTACGTGAGTTTCCAAGTTGTACTTTCTACCTTGTGGGGCTCGGTGGGGATTTCTGGAATGGGCAAATGTAATTTCTCAGTGGCCGCCACGACCATCAGGCCCGGGGGCACGGGGGGCTGGTTTCAGTGCTCTCTTTGCAGGGGTTTCCCGGCCGGTGCACTCACCTGGGGGCGGGGTTCCCCTTGGCTTCACACTCGATCAAGATGTTATCTCGAGGATCCACGATGTGGTCCTTCACCGACTGCTTGGTGATGGTGGGGGGCTGGGACACTGCAACAGGGCAAACAGGAGGTGGTCAGGGCTGCAGGGACCTGCCCAGGGGACGGCGGAAATTAAGAGCTTTGGGAGCCACACAGACAAGCAGGCGGTGGACAGTGCCCCGTTCTCTGCAGGAAAGGGGGGTGCCCGTCACAGACTGAGCAAAAGAAGAATCCTTTAAGATCTCGCAGCATCCCCACGAGAAACTGCAGCCCTCGCCCCATTCTTAGGTCCGGTGCTTAGTGTGAAACCTGGGGCACAGTGGTTCTTGTATGTGTTTGCTGAGTGAATAAAGCAACGAAAAGCAGCTAGATCTTTAGAACTCAGGGGCCGTGATGGCTCGGAGCCCTGCAGGGTCAACAGATGGCCAGATGGGTGAGGGCACAACTGAGAGAGGCTGAGGCCCCAGGGACTTGTCTGCAGGCCAAGAGCAGCTCCTTCCTCTCGGGCCTGAGCCGCAGTTGTGCCCGGGCTCCCGGGTCAGCCCCCTGCATGGCCCTTCTCCCCCACCTGCTTGCTGCCTCCAGCCATCAGCTGAGCCCCTCTGCTTCCCGTGCAGAAAAGGACCTCACTGGGGGCTCTGGGGGCGGGGACCCCAGCAGGCAGGGTAGAGAGGCCTAGCATCCCCCCCATGCGCCCTCACCTGGCCCATCGTGCCCGGCCTTCCTGCCCCCCTACCGCCCAGGGGCACACGTGCGGGGCGGCGGTGCCCCGGACTTACGCTCGTTCTGAATGGTCGCTGTTAGTCCCGATGCGTTAGCATTGTGGGGGGAGAAAAGAAGACGGAAGTTACCAGACCTGACCCCCGCCCCAGCGTCCTCGGGCCCCAGCATGCAGGGGGCGGGGCGGGCGGGGCGGGCGGGGGAAGGGCGCTGTGCAGGGGTCCTCTCTCCCCCCAGAGGTCGCAGCAGAGGTCAGGGAGGAGCTGTGTTGGTGGGCATGGACAAGGCGGCGCCCCTCCCAGGACACCCAACCATGCAGCTGGTGACCGAAGGACGATGTCACCAGGTAGGTCCAAACAAAGTGGCCGTGCAGCTCCAAAGGGGCGGGGCGCTGAAGATGCTGCCCGTCACCTCGAGATGCTCCTCGGCCAAGGACACCAGGGAAGGGGTGGATCGGAGCCACCGCTGCAGGACACAGCCCCAAGGTCCCAGCAAGGCCCACGGGCCTCCCTCCCCCCACGCCCCTTCCCCTCACACAGGAAGGCATCTTCTTCGCTCCCTGCCCTCCTTTGTCCTCCGTCATCAAACTCTGGGGACACACAGATGTCCCTAGCCTGCGCCCGGCAGAAGTATACGGCCCTGCGGGAACTCCGCTGCTGAACTGCGGGGTGAAGCAGAGCCCACGGCTCCCCTCCGGGCCTTTGACCAAAGCGGTGCAGGGCCAGACGGCGCACAGCTTCCCCGCCAGCACCTGAGGGGTGCATGTGCCCGCGCACAGTGGGGGGTTTCCCAGACTCGAACAGGAATCACCCAGAGCAGTGGCGGCCAACCTTGTGGCGTCCCTGGGCCACACTGGGCCACTAACACTGACAGCTGACGAGCTAAAAAAATAATAATCTCATAGCATTTTAACAGAAGTTTACGAAAGTGCGTTGGGCCGCGTGCAGCCCACGGGCCGGGGGTGGACGGGCTGACCTAGAAGGTCTGGGTAAAGGTTCTGCGGCCGCAGTTACCGCGTTTCCGACAAGCAGCCAGGTGACCGGACGCTGGTGAACCCCGCTTTGCACACAAGGGGTTAGATGGCACGTCCTGGGTGGGGACAAGGTCTCGGTTGCAATTGGTCTGCAGGAAGACAACGTGTGCCGCTGTCACTTTAAAAGGCGTCTTTCCCTTATGATCACGTCGGAAGACAAGACGCCATGGCCGTGATGTCACGCCGATGCCGAGGTCAGATCCGGTGCCGGTGCGGCGGGCTGACCGCCCAGGGGGCGCTTCCTGAGGGTCGAAGAGGCGGCTGGTTGAGCCGTGGTGACCTTGAAGCTTTCGGACTTGACCTTAGTGAGATGTGGGATAGGAGGTCAGGGGATGAGAGAGGATGTGGGAAGAGTCCCAGGAGGGAGGAGCCGGGCACCGCCGCGGTAGGTGGACGGCGGCGCGAACCAAGAGTCCTACAGACCAGTCTCAACAGCGAAGACCCTGGGTTCAAGGTCACTCTTTGTATAAAGCCCCTGGGGCACAGAAGAGAAACGTGTCTGCTTTCACCACCTGGACAGGAACCCAACAGGAACGAGCAGAGGCCTCTGGTTTCGGGACGCACGCTCCGCGGATATCCCGGCTGCTGCCCCGTCACCCCTACGCGACCCTCCGTTTTCAGATGGTACAGTCCGCCGCAGGGCCTGGGGGTGGCGGCGGGAAGGGGCCACTGTCAGGAGAAGCGGGGGTGCCACCAGACCCACTCCCTGAGACCACAGCCCCGGTTTTTCCTCCCGAGAGACGGCTGGTGTCTCCTGGGTCCTCACACACGGAGGGGGGCTCTGGCCCGGCCCTGGCTGGGAGGCCTGACGCAGGCTCTGCTCTGCCCACGTGGGCTCTGAGACTCTTGTTCATGGAATCCAAGGCCAGTTCAATGGAAAGAGCCCTGGACATTGTCCAGGGAGTCTCCAACCCAGAGAAGGGAAGGCCCTTGGCCAAGATCACGTGGGAAGTCTGGAACGGCAGAAATGGGGTGAGAACCAGCTCTCGTGCTACCTGGTCCGGAGATATTTTTACAAATCCATCCTTGGCCAGAGAGGTGATGTGGCCAGGTACGGCCTTGACTCTGTTCGCCTGGAAGTTTCAGATGAGGTGATTAAGAGTGGGGATCCTCAGGGTGACCACAACTGGCTGGACACTGCCCCCAGCCCCACACTGAAATCAAGGCGGGGCATATTGAGACTCTACTTGTCCAAAGAGGTAATGACATCTGAGCCACCATTAGGCTACCACGGAATTTACTGCAGGGCCATAGTCAACCCAGAAGGCAAACTGACCCAGGGAGAAGACTGGGATGGCCCGCCTAGGGACAGGGTGACCTACCGGGCCTGTGACCCCCCCAGGCCCCACCCGGTGTCACACCACCGGTCCTTGTCTCCTGTGCAACTTGCTGGATGACACCGTGGAGTGGAGAATAAATTTGCTCAGAAGTTTGGCTTCCAACAGAAACCCTTGCAGCGGGCTCTGCAGGGGTGAGGCGGAGGCCTGTCCAGTCTTCCTTATTCACGCGCCCCTCTTCTCTGCCCGGCTCGGAGGGCGGTGCCCTCAGCCCTCGGAGGACGGAGTGAGGAGGGAGCGTGCCAGCGCGTGGGGCTGCGCCAGCTGCAGCACTATTTGGGACGATGGTGAAGAGGAAGTGTTTCTCCCCGCCACCGCCCTCCTCTGTGCGTCCCCAAGAGAAAAACGCTGAGTCTCTTGCTGTGGGGAGGGGAGCGAGGGGCCGGCTGCCAGCGGACTCACTTTTTGGCGAATCTCTCTGGTTGATGGGGTGACCCTTGGCTTTTTTCAAAGGTCACGCTGTTCTCCTTGGGGCTGGTGAGGGGGAGGTGGGTGCATGTGACTCCGTTGGCAGCGTGGTGGGGGCTAGAGGCTGGGCCTTCAATGAGGGATTGTGGAGCAGCTCGGGCTATGTCCCAGGGAGCTGGCTGTCCCCCAACCCCTGGAGCAGAAGCAATGCCCCATCCCCAAGGCCCAGGTAACGACCCCCACCAACCCCGTGGAAGGGGCAGGTGAGCAGAAGGGCACGCCTGGCAGGGCAGCCTCTGGCCTGAGCCTCCCTCCCCCCCAGTGCCCCCCAGCCGACCCAGGGAAGGTTAACAAGTGTCTGATCTCAGCTTGTTCCCAGGTCTTGGCCATTGAGAATAATGTGGCCATGAACCCAGGGGTGCAGGCGTCTCTCCTGCCTTTTGTGACAACACGAATAGACCTTGAGGGCGTTATGCTGAGGGCAACGCGTCCCACAGAGAAAGACAAACACTGTGTGATCTCACTTACACTGGAATCTGAAGTCGGACTCAAAGAAACAGAGAAGAACGGTGGAGGCCGGGGGCCGGGGGCGGGGGGCGGGGGCCGGGGCCGGGTGCGGGGGCCGGGGGCCGGGGGCGGGGGGCGGGGGCCGGGGGCTGGGGGCTGCCGCTCAGAAGGTACCGATCTCCAGCTGTGAGAAGGGTAAGTGCCGGGGCTCTAACGGACAGCATGGCGGCTGGAATGGACGGTACAGGCAGACCGCAGAGAGAGGGCAGGTTCCGGTCCAGACTAGCACCGCTCTAATGCCAATGTTGCAACCAAGTGAGTCACACGCAGTTTTTAGTTTCCCAGGAAGCTGCGTTTGCACGGATGCGGTCTGTTACACGTGCACGAGCATTCTGGCACGACGGTGCATGAGCCTGAATTACAAACACGTGACTGCTGAGCGCGCTAACCACCCCCGGGCCTTCAGCGCTCCGGACCTTTCTGCCGGCGGAGGTGCTGCCCCCACGGCGACGGTGCTGGCGGATCGGGCGGCGGGAGGCCGGGCGGCCGCGGGGGTTTCTGACGGTTAAGGCGGCGATGAGCTGTGCCGCGTCCACTGACTCCTTCCCCCCGACGTCCCGGAGCGTGCGACGCTGTTTCAGGGCAGCTTGGGCACAGAAGGTGGCTCA
>PVJL010010693.1:0-32279 GCA_004026885.1 Lyroderma lyra
GGCCACGGCACGCCTGCCACCACAGACAAGGCACGCCTGCCTCCACGGCCACGGCACTCCTGCCACCACGGCCACGGCACGCCTGCCACCATGGCCACGGCATGGCTGCCGCCACAGACAAGGCACGCCTGCCACCACGGCCACAGCACGCCTGCCGCCCCACGGCCAAGGCACGGAACCTCCTTAGAGCCTCTGTGAGAAGTGTGGCCCTGTTGACACCTTGATTTTAGACTGCTGGCCTCTAGAACTGTGAGAAAATAAATTTCTGTTGTTTAAGCCACTGAGTTTGTGGTTATTTGTTACAGCAACAGGAGGGAACTAATAAATGGGTAATAGTTGTGGGGAGAGAGAAAAGGAAGGAAATGACTCTTTTCTAACAGCATACTAAAGGAGGCCAGGGCCTTCTGATAATGTCACTGTGCAGACTCTAGGAGATGGCACATAACAATGACATCCTGCAGCAGGAAGCATTCTAGGGCAGCCCCGCTGTCCACCACGCGGTGTTCTCCTGTGGTTGAGTTTACATGGCACAGAGCTTCTGCAGGTGTATGTACCGAAGGTTACTAATCAGCAGACTTTAAGATAGTTTCCCCATAGCCCTAACCGAATCACGTGGGGCTTTAAATGCAGAGTCTTCTCCAACAGGTAGCACAAGAGAACTTCAGTGCGATGTGCTCCAGGGGCCCGGATGAAAGCAAACATCTATGCCGTGAACTGTGGACGGAGGAGTGTGGGCTCTAGCAGCTGAGAGTGGCTCCTGTCTGACAGCCATGGAAAATGGGGACCTTTGTCCTATAGTCATAGGAAAAGGGTGCTGCCAACCACCAGTGAGATTAGACGAGGACCGCGAGGCCCAGATGAGAACCACGGCCTCCGCCAGTGCCTTGATCGGACCCTGTAATGTCCTGAGCCAGAACCCAGCACACTGCATGTGACTTCTGACCTGCAGATCTGCAGCTAGGTGGTGGTGGTCTAAGCTGCTAAGTCTGGGGTAATTTGGTACATGGCAATAGATAACAGATACACATCCTCAGTTACTGAACTGACCTGAATGGGCAGGGAGATTGCAGGCATGACAGCATTCTCTTCAGTGTCATGCATCTACTCATTCCCCTCCAACACCCACCACACACACACACACACACACACACACACACACACACACCATTCGTTACATGCCTGGTCTGTAAAGAATCGACCAAAGCCCAGGACACATTGCTATGATCTGATTTATCCAAATTAATCCTGAAAACATCAAGTTCTTAGTGTAGCAGCAGTTCCTGCAGGCAGGTTCTTTAAAGTCATGTTGCTTGGAGAATAAGCCTGCCCGTGCCCAAGCGAGTCCCCGTCATTGTGCACACAAACACACGGAGACACACGCATGGCACAGCTCTGCGCTAAGCTGCGCTCTGTCCATTTTCAAGACAAAACGACGACAGACATTCAGCACTCTGACCAAAGCCCCTCTCTCTCCGCTCCTCCGAGCCCACTAATTTCCTTTGAGTCCCCGAGCCCTGCTCTAGGGCGTTTTGCATGCCTTCCCTCTGCCCGAAGCACTCTTTCCCCCACGCTTCACACGGCCCACTCTTCGTCTTTAAGATGTGAACTTAAATATAATTTCCCCCAAGGCTCTTTTCCCTGACCCCCAATCTGAAATCAGCCTCCACTGTCAGTCTCTCCAGGGTTCTGTTCTTTTCTGTCATGGCACTTTATCACGTTTTGTAATTTTATATTGATTGCTTTCTGTTCGTTTGACCACTAGAGTAAAGCTTTTATTCAGTACCTTTTTGGTTGCATGCAACAGAAATCCCCTCTGGCCTGGTTAAAGGTGTAACAAAGGGGTAGCTTACATGATGAAAAAAAAATGCCATACCCCAAAATCTCCACAAGGACGAGAATGATGAATACTGTAGGACTTTTCAGCCCTTCCCTCATCATTCCAGCCACTTTAGAAATGTGGGTGCCTCCATTCAGACTTCAGGTGCCTGGAAGGGAGACTCTGATAGGTCAGGTTAGGGAGAGTTTCTGCCCTTTAATATCACTGAGTTCCTTCGGTGGGTCAGTGTGACACCAAGAAAACACAATCTGTTACCAGGAGGGGGAAGGGGTGAGGGTGGGTGAGCCTGGCCTGGGGAGATGTGAGCACCCCTACTTTTACGGAATAGGACCAAGCCATGTTACTGTATCTATGGGTCTCTGACTTTTCAGGCTCCCTGAAAGTCTCCCAGCCTTTGTTTTTCTTATTCTTATTTTTAATAATGTTTTTATTTTTCAATTACAGTTGACATAGAATATTATATTCCCAGCCTTTGGATGGTCCAAGTCTCCAGCAGGTGCCACTATCAAGAAGCTTTATATCAAGGCGCCTGGGGCTACCGACCAAATATGTATTTGTGTTCCCCCCAGATTCATACATTGGGACCTAATCCACAGTTCCATGGTATTAGGAAGTGGGGCCTTTGGGAAGTGATTTGGTCATGGGGTGGAGCCTTCATGAAGGGATGAGTGTCCTCACAATAGTCCCCAAGGAGCTCTCGCACCCCTTCCGCTAAGATACAGCGAAATGATGGCTTTTCTATGAACCAGAAAGCAGGCGTCCACCTGACACCGAATCTGCCAGCACCCTGATCTCAGACTTCCGAGCCTCCAAAACTGTGAGAGGCCGTTGTCGTGAGTCACCCCCGTGTATGGTAGTTTTGTATGAGCGGTCCAGAAGGACTATGACAGAAATTGGTACCAAGAAGTGGGGCTACTGCTGAATAATATATAAAATTTTACTCTAGTGGTCAAGCAAGCAGACAAGGAAAATGTCTTAGATGTGGGAGCGGCTTTGGGACTGGGTGATGGGCAGAGACTGGAAGAGTTTGGAGGTGTGTGCTCGAAAAAGCCTACATGCCGTGAGTGAACCCTGAGGGGCGATTCTGGTGAGAGCCCAGAAAGAAAAGAGGGGAGCTCTAGAGAAAGCTTCAGTTTTCTTAGAGGACACCTGAGTGTCCTGAACAGAATGTTGGTAGACATATGGATGCTAAGGGCCATTCTGATGAGGTCTCAGATGAACGTGAGGAGCATGTTATTGCACAATGGAGGAAAGGCCACGTTCGTTATAAAGTGACAAAGAACTTGGCCAAATCATGTTCATATTCTCGTGTTTTGTGGAAGCCAGATCTTGCAAGGGATGAAGCTGCATAGTCTGCTCAAGCTTTTTCTAAGCAAAGCATTGAAGGAGGGGTCTGGTTTCTCCTGATGTTTGCAGTTAAATTCGAGAAGAAAGGACTCAAAGATGGACGTGTTCTTGGAAAAGGAAGCAGAACATAAAGATTTGGAAAATTCTCAGTTTATTCTGTTGTTCAGCTAAAAACACGAAGAATGTGGCCAAACCATGGTTCGATAAGGAAATTAGTGTGAATCAGCCCCCTAACAGAAGACGGAGCTATTGTCCAAGACAATAGTGACCCTGGAGGTAACTCAAGAGATCCGGAGCTGTTGGTTTCAAAAGAAAGGCTCTGGGTCCTGCAGGATGTGTGCATACCACGGGGGAGGGGCAGGCCTGCCTCACCTCACTGCCTCTGCTCCCCACACTGCAGTGGGTGCCCTTGGCCTAGCTATCAGGGAAGGACCTCCTCAAGTCTTGCGGATCCAAACACTGCCTGGTGAAAGTGTAGAGGCAGGCCCTCCACTCCACTGGGTCCAGAACGCAGGACTTCTCCCCCTTGGACATGGAGGTAGAACATCGAGCCTACGAGCATTCCTCTTGAGCCCTCAAGTTTACTGTATTTTGCCCCATTGGGTTTTGGAGCTATTTAGGACCTGTCACTCCTTTCTTTTTTACTACTCCTCCCTTTTGGAGTGGGAGTGTCCATCCTATGCCTGTCCCACTATTGTATTTTGGAAGCATATAACTTATTCACAGGTTCATAGCTGGAGAAGAATTTGCCTCAGGACAAATTGTCCCTTAAGTCTCACCCATATCTAATTTAGATATTTAGATGAGACTTTGGACCTTGAGTTTTGAGTTGATGTTGGAACAAATTAAGATTTGGGGGGCTATTAGAATGGAATGAAAGTATTTTATATTTCCAAAGAACATGAATTTGGGGATCGAGGGACAAATGTTACAGAAAGATTGTAAAATACCAGTCTGTGGGATGTGTTATAGACTAAGACCAAACCGATTAAGAAACTATCAAGCTTGTTCAACCCGCGGCCTGTGGGTTGCATGTGGCCCAGGACAGCTATAAATGTAACCCAACACATATTTATAAACTTTCTTAAAACATTATGAAAATTATGCATGGACCTTTTTTTAGCTCATCAGCTATCATTAGTGGTAGCTGCTGTGTATTAGTGTATTTATATGTGGGCCAAGACAGTTGTTCTTCCAGTGTGGCCCAGGGAAGCCAAAAGGTTGGACACCCCTGCTCTAGACGAACCAGATGTCATAGGCAATTCTGGCCCGTTGTGTTACACAGAGCTGGAAGGGTGCAGACACACTTTTGATAAGACAATCTGGGCAGCAGGATGTGGTGAGAAAAATTAGGGCTCCAGAAAGAATCTTGAGTTTGAATCCAACCTTATCACTGTGACTATGGCCAAGTCAGCCTGTCTGGGCCTCAATTTCTCGTCTATAAAATGAGTAAAATTATACATATTAAATGGCTGAGTAATAAAGCCTTTCACAGGTTTATTTGTACAACATCACCTTATTTTCTGCATGCTACCTACACTATAAGAAATGATCACATATGTATTTATACATTTATTTATTTGCCTCTTCACCAAAACGAAAGTTCTAGGAAGGCAGGGGCAAAAATGACTTATTCGCGGCTACATTTTAGTGCCCGGCACATCATAGCTGCTTAATAGATATTTGTTGAATAAATGAATGCACAAGAAATGAATAAATGGGAACCTGAGAGGGAAATAGAAGGGAATACATGGGGTTCGTCTTTTTCTGGGGTCTTGGAAATGGATGGAAGTGATTTAAAAGCTCCAGCAAATAGGCCGCATCCTAAAGCCGCGTTTCCCACATTGTTCTGTTTATTTTCCTGTTGTCACCCCATGGCTTCAGTCACTCTTGTTTAAACATTGTGATCGTGTCTCAGCAGTACCACAGAGCAATAAGAGGAAGGCTGAAGGTCAGAGGAACCGGTACTTCTGAAGAGGCCAGGACCCCGGTGACAAGAGCTAATGAGTCCTGCATCCTGATGGATGTGCCCGCTCCGTCCTGAATCAACCTGGGAGCTCCCAGGTGGCAGTTTATTTGAAAAAGCTCCCATTTTCTTAGCACCTCCTAATAGGTGTGAAGATTAAATGACAAAATGTCTAGAAAGCACCTGACACATAGTAGGTCCCACATGAATGTTCCTCCAGAAATTAGGCTAATACATGTTTTTCCTTCAGAAATTACTAAACACTGTCGCTGCGTGATAAACTGTACTTTTCCCAAAGGACTGCCAGCTTTGGCCCCTGGTATTTCCTCTTTTTTCAAGAAAAAAATCAAACGGCCCCTTCTGTGTCAACAGTGTGGCAACTCAGCTCAAGCAGAAGAAATGTAAATTGCTCGGGGAGCAGCCAATCTGTGGTGTAATCTAGAGGTTCTCATGTAAAGCAGTTAAACAAACAATGGAAAGCCTGACCCCTGAACCTGAAGTTTTTCCACCTGCTTTGTAATTAAACACCCGTTTATGGCCCCGAGGGAAGGAGTGGGAAGGTGGGCTAAGTTTCCAAGCGAATTCCTTTGCGACCTGGCAAGAAGACTCCCCTGAACCATCAGAGTGTCCCCCACCCCTTGTTCTAAGAGGCTCAGGGGAGACCCAGCCCCATGGCGCCTGCGGGGGCGAGGACCCTGAGGGACAGCCCCCTGCCAGCCAGGATCTCGGTTCTTGAGCAAACACGACTTTGATGCAGCAGATCTGCTTTCAGCCAGGGGCTTTAGAATTTACTCGAGATGTTTTTACCTTTTCAAATACCGTACTTTGGCCTGCTTTATCTTGAGAAAACTCCTGCAGGACGCTATTGGGGAGTCTCAAATTCCAAGATGTCAGAAACCCAAGGAAGTGGGGAAGGGGCTGGCGATTTTCAGGGGGTTTCACTGGCCAAACCTCCTGCCTGAGACCTTGGGGGAAACTACTTAGCCCCTCCACACATGGGAATAACAATAGGACACACCTGAGAGCTGTAAAATGAGGACTGAATGACTTAGCACAGTGCCTGGCACGTCGTATCTTTCGTAAGTATTTCTCCCTTCTCCCTTCTCAATTTTGCTAAAGACTATCTTCATTGTGTATGAAATACATAAACCTGATTTTTAAAAATCAAACTTACACATGGATTACAGTGAAAAGAAACTCTCCCTCTTATTCCTAACCTTCATTTCCTTCTCAGAATGTTAAGTTTCTGGTGCATTCACCAGATGCTCGATAGAGACACATATGTGTGTTCACATTATACACGTGCACTTTTTAAATGACAAATGGTAGCCCACAACACACTACTATGCCTTTTTACAAAGCATATAACTTTATTGAGCTACACCCCCCATCCCATATCATTCACCCATTTAAAGCGTGCCTTGCTTTTCCTGTGTCCTTTGTCTCAGGTCCCAATCGCCATGATTCCCTCCCACTCTTTTCGACCGCTGCATCCCCTGTCACCGCGTGGATGTACCACCATTTTTTCAATTCAGTCCTACATTGCTAGGCATTTATGTTGTTGCCAGTGCTGCAATGACAATGAATAACGTTGGACACAGGTCTTGGTACATGTCCACACAACCGCTCTGAAGTTTCTCTTCCTCCCCTTGTCCCTGTCCTGGGAGGGGGCTCTATCTGCTCCTTAGTCATTGTCAATAACATCTGTCACCAACCAGCAGGCACATGATGCTTGCAAAATACACCTCCACCTTGTTCTGTCTGGCTAATGGGTTTACCATAGACTAGGTGACATACATTATCGTGATCATTATTACTACTATCGTTAATGAGACTGAACAAAATGACAAGAGCTTGGCAGAAATGCAACAGGGAAAAATTGGGGGGTACTTATGGTTTAATTTTGATAGAACCCTATTTACTATTTGTCAAGGCTGGGTTTGGCAAGAGATAATCATGGATCCATCATGCAGGCTTGGAAAGCCAATTTCTCTCCACTCGCCTCCCCGCTGCACTTAGAAATGAGTTGACACAGGCTTGCATGCAGCACACCCTTAGTGACTGGAACGCTTCTCGACAACCCGAAGCTAAAGTCAGGGCTTCTGAAAACTTGTCTGACAAGACCCAGAGGCATTCTTCAGCCTGTCTCACAATAATAGCAGGAAATACTTACAAAAGCTTTTATTACGCACCAGGCACAATTCTAAGCATTTACATGTATTAACTCAGTTGCTCCTGTATCTCGTCCAAGGTCTTCCAGCTAGAGAGCCGGGAAGCCAGGATTTGCCTGGGAGCCCAGCTCTTGTCTACTACTGTAGAGACGCCAAGAGCAGGTTGTTTGGTGTCTAAGTTCTTCGAGTGAGAGAATCCAGGCCCTAGTGCAACCCCGGCACACAGAGGGTTATAATCCATTATCATCATTATTCGTATATTACCCCTGATACATTCTCCTGCTTCTTGTTAAGTTACTCCATCAAAGATGTATTCTCTCGAGTCTTGAGGCTTTTGGGAATCTTTTATGAAAACACAATATACCCGAGGAAAAGGAAAGGCTCCTCGGAGACTTCAGTGAAAGGAAAGGGGCCCTGGGCTGACTTCTCAGCTCTGCCACCTATTAGCTGCATGGCTGCTCATAGGCAATTCTCATCTTCACTAAGCCTCAGTATTCTCACATGAAAAAGTGGGATAATCGGGGTGCCATGGGTGCCCCGTGAATGGCTGTGAACATTAAATGATGAACTTGAGGCACTCGGCACAGGCTTGGAGCGGGGAGGCTGTGGAGAATTGTGGTTAACACAAACTCCGTGGGATCTGACAGCTTGGTTTCAAAACCCACCTCTACCCCTTACTTACCAGCTGGGCCAAGTCGGGGAAATGACTTCTCTCTGCGCCTCAGTGCCTCATCTGTAAAATGGGGCTTTTGATGGGAACTACGTGATGTCATTACTGCAACAGTGAAGTGAGATACACCGGCCGTGTACCTAACGGGGAGGCCCGGGGGAGGGTTAGGTACAGCTGTCTTTATTGTCTGGCTCATGTTTTTAATGGTTGTATTAGGCAGGGTTCTCTGGAGAAATACTTCTTTGCCCATTGTACTAGTTTGCTAGGGCTGCCACAACAAAACACTGCAGACTGGGTGACTTAAACAACACATTTATTTCTCTCAACCTGGAGACTGAAAGTCTAAGATCAGGATGTAGGCAGGTTTGCTTTCTTCTGAGGCCTCTCTCTCCTTGGCTTGCAGAAGGCTGCCTTCTTGTAGGGTCTTTCTTCTGTGCTCGTGCACCGTGTCTCTTTGTGTATCCAAATTTCCCTTCTTGTGAGGACACCAGTCAGATTGAATTAACACCCACCCTGACAGCCTCATTTTAACTAACCACCCCTTTAAAGGCTCATTCTCCAAATGCAGCCACATTCTGAGGTACTGGCAGTTAGGGCTTCCACATATGAATTTTAGGAGACACAATTCAGCCCATAACAAGGGTGTAACATCAACTTGAAAGGATTATTTCAAAGATTACAGAAACAAGGCACGTGACAGGTTGGCAGGTGCTCAATAAATGTTATTTTCTACCCCACATCTTGAAAATCCTTTGGAATTGTAACAAAAGCAAAAACAAAAACAAAATGATCTTATTCCTCAGCTGAGGGGAACCACGAGAAGGAACTTTGGCGAATTAATGGGAATCACTGACAGCTGAAGAGGGGAAGGAGCACTCTTCCTCCCAAGAGCTAGCCGGGTGCAGTGGTCCTCAAATTTGAACATGCATCTGAATCCCCTGAAGGGCTTGTTAATAGCCAGGTTGCTGAGTCAGTAGGTCTTCAGCCCCTCCCCCCCAGGGACCAAAATTTCCAGTAAGTTCCCAGGTGATGCTGTTGGTCCAGGGAAGGGCTCATCAGACGTTCTGTTTGAAACAAGACAGAAAACAAGGGTACTGTCCCCTTTCCAACAGTACACATGGTCAGCTTATGCAGGGACCACACTTGGAGAACCACAAGCCTCCTGTATTCCTGGTGTGTCAAAGGTTAATCATTAATAAGAGTGGGGAGTGGGAGGAGGAGAGAGGAAGGAGAGGGAGGGAGTGGAATGCTCCAGGAAATAATGGCTTATAGAAGTGTGCTGGCCTGCATTTCTGGGGTCCAGTGTGATGACCCCAATTTGCTTTTGCCCGGTGTCTCCAATGTCCCCCAAGACAGGCGTGAGAAAGATTTTCCAAGCAATTTGCAAGGAGTTAACCCTGCTCAGGTCCTTGCCCCCACCCCTCCCTGCTGTCTCCCTCTTCTCCTCCACCTGTCTGAGCCAGCGGAAGCCTCTTAGTGGGCCCGCTGTGCTCCCTGGGCTGTGACAGCACTTAAGGAGACAACAGATTCCCAGGGAGCCAGTGGGCCCCTTCCAAAAGCCACAGCTCCTACCAGAGCCTCTAGGAATGTCAGTTTTCTCCACAGAGTCAACTGGATAATGGGAGAAGGGAAGGATTTTCCCTTTTCATTTAAGTAGTTTTTATGTGTCTAAAGATGTTTTATGGAAACAGAAATTGTACCTGATAAAGTGCCAGCATTAATCCATTTGATATGTTTAAGGGAAGCATTCTCACAGCAACATATCATGTTAATGTAATGCTGATGGATAGGAAATGGCAGAGGATGATTTCGAAAGATCTTCTTTTTAACACAATGAGAAAAAAGAGAGAGTGATTTTCCATTTTATTTTTTCCTGTGAATAAGTGTGTCTTTAATCCTAATAGTATTTGCTGAAATAGAGTTTTGGCTGAAATCCAAAGGGAGTTCTCCAAGTGGGGACAATTTCTTTTTACATCTGCTTCACTGACTCAGCCATCAGACAAGTAATTCAGTTCAATAAACGTTTATTGAGCTCCTACTGTGTGTCAGTCACTATACCGTGGTTCAAGGAGCTCACAGGTTAGGTGGGAACCCAACAGATGACAATGATGTGTGACAGCTGGGTAAATTCCCCCTTCTATTCTGAACTCGTGAATTATTTCATGACATGAATTGTTACTGCACACCTTATGGACACTGTGCGCTACAATAGGGAGCACATTTCCACTCCATTTGTACTAAAATCTCGAAAAAGTTTGTATTTTCAAAGGCATGTCTATCCCCAGCAAGTCCCTGAACATCATCATCACCCAAGGAAGAACAGCATTAAAGTACTACATTTTTCAAATGTGTTTCGATGCACATTAAAGTTTAAGAGGCCTCTGGTTTAGAATACATGAATACATTTTCATTCATATTTAAGGGAAGTAGCAAGTAGTTTATTACTGATGACAGTTAAAACATGGTAATTGGAAAATGATCGCCTTTGTTTTTTTGTTTTTGAGGTTTTTTGTTTTTTTATTTGAGGGGATTCTATGTCACTTGCATTACAGTGACATCATGGGCAGTTTGGGAGGAAAAACAGGCCAAGGGCAGCTGACCTAGAAGGGACAGGGGCTGTTTCAGGCCGAGGTTCTCAAAGCTGACTTATGGTCCTGTGTAAAAGCAGGGCAAGGGCTCTACTTCAGTTAAGTCAAGAAACATTGCTAAGCGGCCACCAGAATGGAGAGGGATGGGGAAGGGATGAGGAGAGAAAAGGGAGAGTGGACCAGAGGAGGGGAGAGAGGAAAGTCACAAAGGTGATAGTGTTTGCTTGACCTTCTTTTCCAAATCGGTGGCAAGGCTGCCTTCTAGAGAGACAGTCTTTCCAAGGTGGCGGCTCAATGGTTTTCCCATCAGAGTGGGGTATGTGCATTTTCATTAGCAATGAAAAATGCTTCCACTCTTTACTTTATGAAGCTGAGTCGTTATTTTTAATTAGCATTGAGGTCTTTTGAGAGTTACCAGAGAGAAAGAACGTGTTTGGTTAAGAAGGTTTGTTGAATCGTCCTTTCATTTTCTCGTGACCCTTTAAGAACACCCAGAGCCTGGCCCAGAGACACTGACCATGGGTAAGATGCTTTGCGAAGAAAGAACTGCCATCTTGAAGAATCCGAATGGAACGACCCTATAAAGCTCTGACCCTTTGCCCTAAGACAGTGGTCCCCAACCTTTTTGGCACAAGGGAGTGGTTTTGTGGAAGACACTTTTTTCATGGATGGGGGGTGGGGTAGGGTGGGGTGGCAGTGGTTTTGGGATGATTCAAGTGCATTACATTTATTGTGTACTTTGTTTCTATTAGTATTACATTGTAATATATAAAGAAATAATTATACGACTCACCACAATGCAGAATCAGTGGGAGTCCTGAGCTTGTTTTCCTGCAAGCAATTAATTGATTATGGTCTCTGTGCAGTCAAACTCTCTACTAATGTTAATCTGTATTTGCAGCAGCTCTCCAGCACTAGCATCACTGCCTCAGCTCCACCTCAGATCATGAGGCATTAGAGTCTCATAAGGAGCAAGCAACCTAGAGCTCTCGCATGAGCAGGTCACAATAGGGTTTGTGCTCCTATGAGAATCTAATGACCTTGCTGATCTGACAGGAGGCAGTGCTCAGGCGGTGATGCCAGCAATGGGGAGCTTCACTTGCTGGCCTGCCGCTCACTTCCTGCTATGCAGCCTGGTTCTTAACAGGCCACAGACCGGTACCAATCTGTGACCCTGGGAGTTGGGGACCCCTAACCTAAGATATCTATATGGTGGGAAACCCATTCCCCTTCCCTCCATTTCTCTTTCTTTAGCAATTTCCCTCACTACACAACCAAGTGCCCAGTTTATTTCCTCCCTCCTGTCCGCCCTCCCTCTCTCCCTCCCTTCCTTCCTTCCCAAGCATTTTGTGAGTAGTGACAGTGTGAAGTGCTGTGGACACAGTGGGTTAGATTGGGAGGGGAAGGTACACAGACCCATCACCAAGGGTGTTCTCCTCACTTTGACCATGGAATTGGAAGGGGCCAGCTGCCTGAGTCTTGCAGGAGGAGTTGGCCTTTGAAGCAGGAGGAGGAGCAAGAGCACAGGCCAGGGGGCTGGGTAGATTTGGGGACAGCAGAGAAAGAGTGGCTGAAACATGGCAGGTAAAGGTAATGGGGATGGAGGGCTGCAGAGGGAAAAGATGGGCTACGGTGTCCTATAGAAAGCAATGGGATGAATAGAAGGTTCGAGCAAAGGTGTAATTGGATTTTGCAATTTAGAAAGAGCCTCTGGTTGCATTTTGGAAATTGGATGGGAGGGAAACCATTTGGAAGCAGAGAGGCCAGGAGAGGCTGTTAGAGATACACTCTGCTACCAATCTCAGGAATGTTATAGTTTTAACAGGACCCCAAGGAGAGAATGATGCTCAACAGGTAGATGAATCTCTAATGGTAGTATTCTCTGCTCCTGGAGTGAGGCTGGGTGCCTTCCCTGGGGCCCTCACAGCACACAGAAGCCAGCTGCCTTCTGAGGAAAGGGGGTGGGAGAACTTAGCTCAGGAGGCTGGGGGATGGGGAGAAAAGTGTGAAGGAAACCCTGGAAGCCTCTAGAGCAGTGGTGCACAACCTCGGGCGGACATTGGAATTACTCAGGCCTCACCCCAGAGGAACTGAATAAAAATGTCTAGCATGGGGCCCAGACATCAGCACTTGTCAAGCTTCCATAAGGATTCTAAAGTTCAGCCAAGATGGAGAGCCACTGTTCCAAAACGGTGATCCTCACGGTGTGGTCTGTGGACCAGCAGCATCAACACCAGCTTGTTAGAAATGCAGATTCTCAGGCCCCCCAGGCCTGCTGAACCAGGATCCCCTGGTGATTGCTATCACCTTGACTGCACAATGGAACCACTTGGAGAGCTTTCACAAAACAAAAAACAAACTAACAATTCCGTACCTGAGTCTCACCTCTGGAAATTCTTCTGTGATGGATTGGGGGTGTGGCCTCAGCAACTGGACTTTTTAAATCTCCCAGGTGATTCCCAAGGGCAGCCATGGTGGAGAAGTGGTGTAAAGCCCAGACCTTCTATCCATGTTCTTCATGGCCCTGCAGCCTCAAAATGAAGAGAGGAGGGCGGGGCTTAGGACTATACAAACCTGGAATCTTACAACTGAATACAAAGTTAATTTGGAAAACTTAAATGTTTAAAATACTTGAATGGAAGTCTGTGACCTCTGCAGAAATACCCAAGGAAGCAAAGCAGCCAGGACATTCACTTGGAAATCGGTTCTGCTAGCTGCCATGCCTAAGGTGCTCCAACATGTACACCTGTGCAATGGGCACAGCGATGCTGGGTCAACAGCACCAACAAAGCAGGCGATGGTGCAGGCAGCCTCTAAAACAAGACCCAGGGGTCTTGTTCCTGGCATTCAGGCCCTTGTCTCTTCCCTTTGTGTGCTGCCTGGACCTGGTGACAGGCTTCCAACAAACAGACGATGGCAAATTGATGGGATGTCACTTCTGAGATCAGGTTACAAAAAAGACTGTGACTTCCATCTTTGTCTGTTTCTTAGAGCCCTTGATGTGAAGATAGCAAGCTTCCATGTTGTGAGAGGCCCTGTGGAGAGGCCCATGTGGAAAGAAACTGATGTCTCTGGCCAATGGCAAAGACCTGAGTCACATGAGTGACTTGGGACGTGGACCTCCCCACTCAAGCCTCAAGGTGATTTCAGCCTGTGAGAGGGCCTGAGTCCTTTGTGTGACCTAAATTCAAAAACCACACACTGTGCCATCAGGTTCTACTGCTTGGAGCCGTCATAAGCCCACCTAGGTTCAAGGGGAGGGGAAATAGGCCAGCTCTCAGTGGGAGGAGTGTCACTCACACTTATATGGGTATAGATATACTGGGGGTGCCAAAAAATGTACACACACTTAAAGAGATGTTATCTATGTAGTACTCTTTGAAGTTGAATCGAATTACAGTAGCAATGTGTAATATGATGTTTGCTCAAAAGATGGCACTCATCAAATGAATGCTAGCGACTGGCAGGACAATTAAAGAAACTGGCAGAAGCACGGTTGTCATTTGAGGAGCACCAGACCATTTTGACTGGTATTTAAAATTTGAGAACATTGTTTGAGTTTCCCCCACGTTCTCCTGACTTAACACCCCTTGACTTCTACCTATGGGGGATCTTAAAGGATGTGGTGTGCCACAGAAAACCGGCTACACAGGTGGTACTTCAGGAAGGAATTGAAGTCGCATGCACAGTGATACAAGTGGACACTTTGGTCAGCATTGCTCAAGCAGCAGTTCACCGTAATCAGAAGTGTCTGGACGCTGATGGTCACCACTTTGAGCACCTCTTGTAATTGCAGAAGGGAAACATAACTTGTATTCATCTTTTGTTATCAGTATATATTAAATATTAAAATTTTAGTATAGTTTTTCCTTCCTTAAAATGTGTATAAATTTTTTTGTCACCCTCTGTATATGTATATCATTGCAGGGCTCATAAGATACTCTTAAGGAACGCCTTAGATTAAAATCTGAGTTTGTGTGTGAGAAGAAACAGCTCCTACTGAGCAGACCCCTGCTACCAACACTTAGCAGCCCTGAACAAGGCCTTTTGTATATTATATGTATATAGTTAGCCATCTTTGCAAAATACAATCACCCACAAAATATTAGCTCCCCGTATTGTCATTACTATCATTGGTGGTAGCAGTGCATCTACCCTTGGAGCCTGGGGTGGGATGAGGAACAACAGGCCTGACCCAGTGCTTTGAATCAGAACCGATGTGGGATGGAACCTCAGGACCACTGGTTCAGCCTTGGAAAGATCCTTCAGAGTCTCTGTTTCCTTACTTGTAAAAACAGCGATTATGGCATGTACCAGGCGGGGTGGTTGCAAGCATCCAGGAAATCCATGAAGCATCTAGCTCAAAGCCAGAGTGAAATGATGGCAGATCAGTTAGCAAACACCCTTCCTTGGGCCAAGCTGGGAGTAGAGTTTAGACCAAAAAGTCCAGGCTCACCTAAGGCTTCCCGGTGTGCCTGAAGCCAATCTAGGCCCAGGCTCAATGTGAGCCTAAAGGGTTAAGCAGGTCTGGATTCAGAAGCAGCCGCTGAGGGGAAGGCCAGGCGGGAGGTGGGCCGGGCCGGGCAGTATTAGCATGCAGCTGGTGAATGCTGCCCACTGATCCAGGCTCAGCTGGTCCTCCTCCCGGAGCCGAAGGAGAAGGAGGCAAAACAGCGGGCAGAGCCTTCAGTAGAAGGGGTCTCTCTGTGGGAGCTCTTCCATCTCAGCACAGCCCTGATTTAAATCTGAGGAGGAGCCCCTGGAGGGGAGTTTGTGAGCCATGCAATGCTAATTAGCTCCATTGTTATAGTCTGTTTTCAACGGTGCAGTCCCTCTAGTATTGCGGCACTTCTTTCTCGTGTAAGAATTTTAAATCTTGCCCTAGTGTATAAAAATCTCTGCCATTACCCTGGGCCTGGACGTAGAACCCGCAGAAATTTCTGGGTGAGAATTCAAGTAGAGGGACGAACTTTGGTCAAGTGATAAGTTGCCAACACACCATAACCAGAATCTTGTCCGATTTTTGTTCTATTTAAATGACCTCAGGCTCCCTGAGTTACCTTGTGTTTTAACAGGTAGGGCTTTTTTAAATGAAAGAGAGGGGGTGGGGAAAGGCAACCAACCAAAGAAATAAACTTTGAAAGAATGGAAGCCACGTGAAGAGGCTGATTAGCTTATGCCAAATTCCCTGTAAAAGCAATTCCATTTCTGGAAAATTCAAGCTCCCTCTGCCAAGTTCCTGGCCCCTCTGGGAGCCGAGAAGGAAAGGAAGGACCAGATGAGAAATCTTGGCAGAGAGCCCTGGTTGGTTGGGCAGAACCAGTCTCTCCAACTTGATCTGATCCCGGAGAGAATCGGGTGATTCAAAAGCTAGTCAGAAAGACAATTGTTCCAGGGCCTCTGGGTTACTTGTAACTCATGCCCTGACTCACCAACCTGGACTCACTCCAGGCAGAGAGGGAGTGGGATGCTCAGGGTGAGCCCACAGAACTGACTGCCCAGCCAGTGGCAAAGCAAGATCCCAATCTAGATGACAGGGACTGGTTAGAGATGACCCCTGACCCCCAGGCTGAGGTCAGAGGGAGGCCCAGACATTCCAATAACTGACGGGCATCCTCAAGGGGGTGTAGTTTGGATGCTCTTGTTGGGGACAGTGGGAAGTTTATTGTGGGTAGGAAATAAAAGCAGCCTTGCAATTAGGTGACTCAAGGTGACAGAGAGAGATACTTTAGACCTCTGCTGCCTAATGTGGTAGCCATCAGCCATAAGTACCATTGAGTGGTTCAACCATGGGTAGTCCAAAGAGAGATGTATAAAATACTTATCATCTTTCAAAGACTTCGTATGGAAAAAAACAAGGTAAGTTATGTCATAACTATTCACATTGGTACATGTTGAAATGATAAAATATTGGATATACTGGTTTAAATAAAATAGTTTTAAAGAATATTCTTTCTTTCCTTTTTAAAATGTGGCTACTAGAAAAGTTAAAATGACATGTGACACACATTTAGTTGTACTGAACAGCACTGCCTTAGACCCATTCAAGTCTCATCTCTCCTAAGGCAGAGGGGTTAACCCTTCTGCTGCAGGAAGTGACTAAAGTCCCTTTCTGATATACACCTCTCCATTGTGGCAAGAGACTAACGTTGACAGCTTCTAAAAATGTTCTGAATTTCCAAAAAAGAAACCATATCCCCTAGTAGTGTCACACTTGATTGAACACATTCAAAACATATATTTTACATAATTTCTTGCTTTTCTTTTTGGTATGTGGGTAGCTCCCTGACTGGGAATCGAACCCAGGCCGCAGTGCTGACAGCGCCAATGCCGAAGCCTTAAGCCACTGCACCACCAGGGAACTCCTTACATCATTTCTGAGTGCTAAAACCTTTTAAATTTATAGATAGCATTTTGTATGAACGTATGTGCTATCCAAATTCGTGTCGAAAGGGTTGAGAACACAGGCTCTGGGTCCTGACAATTCGGGTGGAAATCCTGGATCTGCCATTATCTGGCTGTAAGGTTTGGTCTAGTTACTTAAACCCTCCATGTTTCAGTTTCCCCTGTCTGCACTGGGGCTCAAACTAGAACATTAGTAAGTGAAGCTTAAATGAGATGTGTCCAACACACATAGAGCAGTGTTTGGCACAGAGTAAGCATTTAATACATAGTTGCCTTCGTTATTATCTAGTCTTAAAAGTTCCTTATAAAACTGAGAAGCAAACAGGGAGGAGTGGAGGCATGGGATTATTGCTCTTGATAGCCACCTTCAATCCACTGGCCCCTCCTTACTAACTAGTGAGGAAAAGCTGCCTCACATAAATTTCATTTGCAAATTTGGAGGCTGAAGGTCGAGAGGCTCTCTGACTTTCTTAGACAGAGTAAGTCAGCCAGCTCACAATGAGACACTTGAAACTGGAAGCCAGAGGGAGAAGAATATCTGACTTGGTATTAGATGAGTTAGATCTAAATTGTGCTATTTTATCCTAGTGAAGTTTCTCAACCTCTCTGGGCTTCAGAGTCATCACCTGTACATAAAGCTTTCTGGGAACCCTTCCAATTCACTACATCAGAGTCTACAAAGGTTTTCATGAGAAACTACTATGTACCTGACACAGCAGGAACCCTGGACATAACCATAAGGGGCTTCCAGTCCAACAGGGCAGACATGCAGCAATTAATTACGTTGATTCTTTTTTTTTTTTTTTTTTTTTTTTAATTATATGAAGGATGGGCAAGAAAAAATACAGGAAGCTAGATTGGGTCATACCATTAGGTCCTGGCTAAGTCGGAAGAACCAGAGAGGGCTTTTCTGGGGGTTGTGATTCCTAAACTGAAATACCAGGTGAATAGAGATGGGGAAAGCCTTGTAGACAAAGGAGTAGAATAAGCAAAGGTCCTGAGGTGCCAGAGCACATGAAATAAGTATAAAAGCGTGTGTGTGTGATGGTTAATTTTACATGTCAGTTTGGCTAGGCTATGGTGCCCAGTTGTTCGATCAAACATTAGTCTAGGTGCTGCTGTGAGGGAATCTGTAGATGTGATTAGCATCTATAATCAGTAGACTTTGAGTACAGCAGATTATCTTCTGTAATGTGGGTGGGCCTCATCCAATCAGTTGAAGGCCTTAAGAGCAAAAACTGAGATTTCCCAGAGAAGAAGGAATTCCACCTTAAGACTGTAATGAAGAAATCCTGCCTGAGTTTCCAGCCTCCTGGCTTGCCCTACAGATTTTGGACTGAAGACTCCACACCAACTTTTACCTGAATTGCCAGCCTGCCCTATAGATTTTGGATTTGCCAGGCCCCACAGTCATATGAACCAATTCTTTAAAATCTCTCTCTTCTCTCTCTCTCTCATAAATTATCTTAACACGGTGTATGTTAGTTTCTTAGGGCTGCTAGATCAAAGACCCCCGAGCTGGGTGGGTTTAAACAACATGAATTTAACCTCTTACTGTTCTAGAGGCTAGAAGTTCAAAATCAAGGTGTTGGCAGGGCCATGATCGCTTTGAAAGCTCTAGAGGAGAGTCTGGTCTGTGCCTTTCTCTTAGTGTCTGGAATTGCTGGGAATCCTTGGAGTTTCTCGGCTTGCACATGCATCACTTCAGTCTCTGCCTCTGTTGTCATATGGCTTTCTCCCTGTGACTGTCTGTCTTTTCTCTACTTATAAGGACCCCAGCCATATTAGCTTAGGGCCCACTTTAGCATCTTCACTTGATTATATCTGCAAAGACCCTACTTCTAAATAAGGTCACAATCATAGGCACTAGGGATTAGGACTGGAACCTATCTTTTTGGGGCACATAATTTAACCTACAACACAGTCTGTCAACTTTTCGGGTAAAATTGCATTCTATATTTAGGAAAATATTCTCCACTCTCCAGCAATCATTGTTTAAAAACAATAAAAACATAATCATTTAAGAAGGATTCAAAACATATGTTATCTGCCTCAGTGATCTCTAAAAGCTCTACTTCTGATAAAAATTGCTATTATTGATATCTGTTTTAGCTGAACTTCACTTTGAGGACTATTAGAACAAAGCCTTTTCAAGTTTAGTCTGTCACTGAGCAAACTGTCCTCTTGTTTTGGGACCCTCAGCACTGTAAATGATTTGATACACACTGCCAGGGCTGGTCTGGCTAGGTAGCCTGCAGTCTTGTCAGTGGAAACCCTAGGCCTTGGTGGGAAGCTAACAACACAGTGGAGAAATGCCTCAAAATTTCCTTCCCTTCTGAGAGCCAGGGGGGAAAGTTTTGCCTGTTTATTCCTGATTAGTACATACACTGGTTACCAACTCTCCCTGGTGGCCTCAAAGCCATCTATCTGAGTTCGAGATTTTCAATATAATTTTAAAAATTCACTTTCAATCAGCATGAAGCATTTTACTAGGGAGCCATAATAAGCAAACTTGGTTTGTTTGTTGTTGACATTTTTCACCTAGATACTTTATGTGTATTATCTCCTTTAGTCCTCACAATGACTCCGTGATGTGGGTATCAGTATTAACTCCAATTTACAGAACGGAAACCGAGACTTCGAGAAGTAATTTGCCATGGGTGACTCAGCCAGTGAGTTGTAGAACCAAATGTGAACACTAGGCCTAACCACTTCACTATACTGCCTATTCCTCTATGCCCAAGGTCTTGCTGGCCTGTGGGCCAAACTTGTCTAGGAGAGAAGTCTTAGGCAGTAGGCTTTTAAAAATCTGAATACTTTACCTTCTCGTTCATTCTAATTCCTACTTTCTTGCACTCAACTATTTCACACATTTGTGCTTGGTCCAGGGGAGGTGTGCATTAGAATTTGCCTCTATCTATGCCTGCATTCTAAAGGCAAGAGTTCAACATTTTTTCCCTGTTTTTCTTCCATGTGTTTAGAGATTTCAAGACTTTGTTGGATGTGAAGCACTACATGTTTCCACTTGAATTTTATCGTTTGTGACAAGTATCGTCACCATAGTTACAAACAATTACTCCTTTTGATGTGTAGATATGTTTGCTAATTAGAAGGCATTTTCATTTTCTCACAGATGCATTGTCTACTTTTATTTTTACCTGGTTAATCTGCCACAGAACAATCTAAATATCTAGCTCTGTTTTAAAGGGCATGACAGGAATTTAGGGACTATCCAGCCCCTCTAATTTTGAATTAGGTAGCTAGTATCACAGACAAATGGGGATTTTCTACTCAAAAATATATAAGCTTATACTATAATAATCTTCCAGATATAGTTTGAAGATACTGGAAAACAGGTGTGAAATTACTTTTTAAACACATCTAGTTAGTTATCTTTTCAAGCCCAGCCTGGTAGAACCAAGCTTGAACTTTTCAAACTGCCCCCCACCCCCAACCAGAAGAACAAAAGAGTTTGATGTGCTACTGTTTATAAATAGATAATCCAATGGGAGAATCCTTGGTTCTGTAAGACAAAATGCCCTTTATCAAGCAGACCATGCTCTGTGTATTATGTAACTATAGTTCTATACTGGCTCTGTACAGGTTTGATATAGGTTAGTTAGTGATTACTGGCTTAAATCACGTGTAAAAGTTTATCTGCAAAGCCCCAAGTTCTGAAACGCTTTCCAGAATAAGAATCACCTTTCACAGGCATGGCAGTCACATGTGGAAAATTAAATGTTCAGGCACCTAAGTAAGGGGTGAGGGGCTCCCAACAAGCCTCAGGCAAGGTCTTTTGAGGAACTCAATCCAGAAGCAAGTCAGGAAGTCACACTTCACAACTGCTGTGAAGTTCCCAGCCAGCACGGGTACTTCACATCCCTCACGAGTCCAATCATATGTCCCAGGGCTCTAAATGAAAGTTACTTCCCAAATCTAAGCCACAGTACTTTTCCTTGCCAATTTTGTTGAAAGCCAAACCAAAGACTAATCAGCTTCTTCCCTTAACAAAACACATTTAGTATCTCGTTAGCTTTGGAAAGTTTCTTAGTAAGTTGTTGTAAATGGACATTCTAAAAAAACCATTATTGTCTTTCTGTCTAAGTAGCAACTGACATTCTTTTTCTTTCTTTTTCTTTGAAGGTGATTGTGTGCAGTGGCTTTATAAAAAGGAGTGCAGTGATCTTAGTTCATCTGCTTCTCTCCATCTCCCGGTTGAGACAGGCAAATAAGCTGTCAGACCACTGCGTTTCCTTTCACTGCTCTGTCTTCAAACAATACTGTGGGAAATTACCTTGAAATTTTTTTTTTTTTTTTTTTTTTTTTTTTGCTTTTTGGTATGTGGGTAGCTCCCTGACTGGGAATCGAACCCAGGCCACAGCACTGACAGCGCCAACGCTGAAGCCTTAAGCCACTACACCATCAGGGAACTCCCTACCTTGAAATATTATCAAGAAGCTTTTTGTTCCTTTTAATTCCAGGTAAAGGAGTTATGCCTCATTATGCTTATTCATTCCAAACATCTAGCTCCATTCCACAGCTGTTAGGTGAACAGTAATTGCTGAGTAATACCTCTTGCACATATATAGCCATCCCAAGGTAAAACCAGAGTAGGTCTCAGTTTCAGAGATTCCTTCCAAGCATCTAGCAGAGGTATACCACTATACTTTAAGGAAATGCATTAAAATCAGATTCTTCTTTAAAAAATAGTAAATGAAAAGTAAGAAATTCCAAGTTATAGCTAGGATGGAGAGAAATCTGCTGGGGTCACAGTGGATAAGGTTTTTAATCTCATGTTGGTCACTAGGAGAGAATCATCACAAATTTGGGAACCATTAGGAGATACCTGACAGACCAAGTTCACATCACCAAGTGGGATGGTGTCTACCCCACATTCATGCATCTGTCATGTTTTTATACCAAATACCAGAAAGAGAAATTAAGAAGACAATCCCATTTACAATTACATTAAAAAAATTAAATACCTAGAAATAAATTTAACCAAGGAGGTAAAAAACCTGTACTCAGAAAACTGTAAGACACTGAAGAAAGAAAGTGAAGACGATATAATACAAATAAATGGAAGGACATACTGTGCTTATGAATAGGAAGGATCAACATCATTAAAATGTTCACACTACCCAAAGCAATCCGCAGATTCAATGACATCCCTATCAAAATACCAATGGCATTTGTCAAAGAAATAGAATAATCTTAAACTTTATATGAAACCTCAAAAGACCCCAAATAGCAAAAGCAATCTTTTTTTTTTTGCTTTTTGGTATGTGGGTAGCTCCCTGGCTGTGAATCGAACCCAGGCCGCAGCACTGACAGCGCCAGCACCGAAGCCTTAAGCCACTATACCATCAGGGAACTCCCACAAAAGCAATCTTGAGAAAGAAGAAGATAGAGATATTTCGCTACCTGATAAAAAAAACTATACCTTGAAGTTATAGTAATCAAAATGGCATGGTACTGGCATAGAAACAGACACATAGATCAATGGAACAGAATAGAGAGCCCAGAAATAAGCCTATGCCTATATTGTCAATTAATCTATGACAAAGGAGGCAAGAATTTACAATGGGCAAAGACAGTCTCTTTAATAAATGGTGTTGGGAAAACTGGACTGATACATGCAAAAAAAAAAAAAAAAAAAGAAAGAAAAGAAACTAAACCACTTTCTTACATTTCTTATACCATATACAAATATAAACTCAAAATGGATTAAATATAACACCTGAAACCATAAAACTCATAGAAGAAAACATAAACAGTAAACTCTTTGACACTGCTCTTATTAATGTTTTTTGCGATATGTCTCCTTGGGCAAGGGAAACAAAGAAAAAAATAAACAAATTGGACTACATCAAACTAAAAAGTTTTTGCACAGCAAAGGAAACTATCAACAAAATGAAAAAACAACCTACTGAATAGAAGACATTCACCAAGGACAATCTGGTAATATCTAAAATATATAAGGAATTAATACGTGATACAAAAAAACAAAAAACAACAACATAAAAACAAAACAAAACAAAAAACAAACCCCAAAGACCAAAACCAAGCAATCCAATTCAAAAATGGGCAAAGAACCTGAAAAGACATTTCTCCAAAGTGGATATATAGATGGCCATCAAATATATGAAAAGATGCTCAGTATCACTAATCATCAGGGAAATGCAAATTAAAACCACAAGGAGATATCACCTCTTACTTGTCAGAATGGCTGTCAACGATAAATCAATAAACAACAAGTGGTGGCAATGACGTAGAGAAAAGAGAACCCTTGTGCACTGTTGGTGAGATTGAAAGTTGGTACATTCACTATGAAAAACAGTTTGGAAGTTCCTCAAAAAGTTAAAAATAGAACTACCCTATGACTCAGCAATTCCACTTCTAGGTATTTATCTCAAGAAATTCAAACCACACACACACAGAAATCGAAAACACTAATTTGAAAAGATATATGCACCCCTATGTTTAGTCCAGTGTTATTTACAATAGCCTGGAAAAAACCTAGGTGTCCATCGATAGATAAAAGGATAAAGAAATTGTGGTACATTATAGAATGGATGTACATTATAAAAAGGATGAAATATTGCCATTTCTGATAACACAAATGGACCTAGAGGGTACTATGCTAGGTGAAGTAAGTCAGACAGAGAAAGACAAATACCATATGATTTCACTTAAATGTGAATTTAAAGAACAGAATAAATGAACAAACAAAACAAATTCATAGACAAAAGGAACAAATTGATGGTTGTCAGATGGGAGAGGGGTTGTGGGAATAGGTAAAAAATGGTGAAAGGGATTAAGAATACAAATGTCTAGTTATAAAATAGTCACAAGGATGTAAAGTGCAAAAGAGGGAATACAGTCTCTCATATTTTAATCTATATATGATGTCAGGTAGGTACGAGACTTATTGGGGTATTCACTTCATAACATATATGAATGTCTGATCATTACGTAGTACACTTGAAACTGATACAATATTGTTTGTCAACTGTAATTAGAAAATTAATTAAACCACAAAAAATAAATAAAAGATATGAACAACTTCATTAAAGGGGTGAGGGAAAAATACAGACTTAAGTAAAAAGTGCTGACTCATTTGAAAATGAGTTTTCAAAAACTAAAGGCAAAAGAAACTACACAGCACTGTCCTATAGTTAATAAAGTTGTTTCTATGGGGATATGGGTTAGTATTCTGACATTGCTATACGTATATGAGGGCTGTCCTGAAAGTATCCAGCCATGCAATGCAAAAAAATAGAGGCATTTGTGGCGGGATTTTTTCTGGACAGCCTCATATACTGGAATTGAACAATTAAGTAAATGGATGGTGGGTAGAAGAAGCCACTGTGGGCCTGGGAGGTTAAAATAATCCAAGTGGTAATGGATTAGAGTTGGAAATACCAGTGGGAACTCATATTTAGCCTATACATATATACAGATAGTTACATAGAAAGATATTTAGAGATACACACATTTCCTTGCTCTAGCAACTAAGAGAGTCTAGTAGCAAAGACACCCCAGTTGCAGCAAGCACGTCTAGTGCCCAAATCTTGGTTTCTAATACTGTTTTTCAATAAAAGGAACCAGACTTCCTTGGAGATTGGCTGATTCTAGGACTGAGGCAGGAACTACCCAGGATGAGCTTGGAGCACCTTATAGCACCAGAAAGTAAGGAAGTGCTGAAACAAAAACCAAAGTCCACCACCCAATAGTGGTATGTCAAAAGGACACAAGTGCCAACTGAAAGAGCTGCCAATAGCCAAACCTGTAATAATTTGAGCAACCAAGTGAAGTATCTTGGTTTATAACCCCAAATATAAAATAAATACCTATGAGTCTATGCTGGTGTAAAGTGATAGCCACAACTTCCAATGGCCCTGAGCAGCCATTTGGTGTCGTTGAAGCCTGCCCCCTGCCCCCTAAGTTTCGCAAGCTTTGCTTACAGGAAACCAGGCCGAATGGCGCCAAACTGTTGGCGCGAAAACTCAAAGCAGCCAATCACGCACCGACACCTCTGCGATTTTCTGGCGCGCTCCTTCCCTATAAAATCCGTCTTTTGAACCAGTTGCTGCTGTTCTCTCCTTGCCAGACGGCCGGCAGTTCGCCTAATAAAGCTCGTTACGACCGCCCGGTGTTTCTGCTCTTTTCTAGCATAAGTAAATTGTGAAGAACAGACAAATCTCTCATGAGGAAGAATTTCATATATTTTATGTAAATACTCTGCCCTCAAGGTGTGGAGCTTAATTCCCTACTCAAGTGTGAGCTGTACAAAGTGATTTCCTTCCCGAAAGTACAGCACGGAAAGGGGGAAAAAGTAACTCTAGAGGGGGAGAACCTGACAAACACTACCTCAAGCCAGGTATCGCAATGACAAGTGATGTCCCTTGATAGGATGTGATGAAAATGGAACTTGTGTGGTCTTCACCCCCATAATAACACATAATCCCAGGCTAATCCTGAGAAAAACATGGGACACATTCTCACTGAAGGACATTCTATAGATACCTGGCCACCACTCCTAAAAAATGTCAAGGTCATCAAAAACAAAGAAATTCTGAGAAATAGTCACAGCAAAGAAGGTCCTGAGAGGACTAAATGTAATGCGGTATTCTGGACAGAAAAAGGACATTAGGTAAAAAATGAAGGAAATCTGAATAAAGTATAGACTTTGGTGAGTAATAATGTATCCATATTGGATTATTAATTGCAATAAATGCATCTTGGTAATGTAAAATGTTGAGAGAGGATACTGGTGCCAGATGTATGGGAATTCTCTGTACTATCGTCCTAATAATTCTATAAATCTAAAACAGATTTAAATAAAAAGTTCATAGCCCCCACCCCAACACCCTTCAGAACACAGCATGTCGGGGCTCCTTCCAAGCCATCAGGGAGCCACTTGGAGTAGCCAGGATGCTGAGTAGCACGTGTGGAGAAGAATTCAGACCACCACATGGCACTGCTCTTACCTGCCCCAGGTGTCAAACCATGACTTCTTGCCCATCTCCAAGGGAGAGAAAGCCTCACAGCCGGGAATTCTTGGAATGTAGCCTGAGTGAGTGGAAGAAGCCCCTTGGAGAAAAGATCTTTGGTTAATTCAAATGGAATCAGGCATAGTTCCCACCATGCAGTTCTTCTCACCCAGTTCCTGGGGGAAACTAGGAAGCATTTCTGTCAGGCTGGCAGAGCCTTCTAGTCCCTGAGGCGACACTCTGGAGAGGTAATGAGGCCCCCGTGAAGGGGGGCCCGTGGATCAGCCCTCAGCGAGGTGAATCGGGCAGCAGTGGCGTGCCAAGGGCCTGGAAGCCCACTGTGAGCCTGTGGGAAGGAGGCAGCGGTGTGGCCAGGCCTTCTGGTATTTCACAAAGAGCCGCACATTCCAAATGTCACGTGCACTTGCACGGCTTTTAAATGTAGCCACCTCAGTCGACTTCTTTTAAAGAAAACACAGGCCTGGCTAAACCAAACATACCTGCCGGTCTTACTCAGCGGGTGGGCCCCCGTCTGTGACCTCTGAGAACGAAGAACTCGTCTGACAGCACCTCTGAGTTTCAAAATTATTTACTTAAAACTTAGGAAGATGGAATGAAGGTGGGGAGGGAGTTTGATGAAAAGCTGAGCTGTCTACTGTGCTGACCACACGGGGAATGGGACTATGTGAATGAAAATTTAAATGAAAGAAAATGAAAAATTGACTTCCTCAGTCACCCTAGGTACATTTTAAGTGCTCTCCAGCCTTTTCCATCATTGTGGAAAGTTCCATTGGATGGTGCTGCTAAGAATAAAGCATATATTGAGAAAACTGGCCAAATTTGAGTATAAAGTATATATATTTGATCCTACTATGTATCCATGTTAAATTTCTTCATTGTGATCATTGTAACACAGTTGTGTAAAAGAATGTTCTTGTTCTCAGGGGTAAAGGAAAGATGATGTCTGCAACTTTCCCATCTGGAGAAAATGTGTACATGCACAGAATGGTAAAACCAATGTGGCAAAATACTAACCAGCAAACCTGGGTACTATTTTTGCAACTTCTCTGTAAATTTGAAAGTATTTCAAAAATAAGAGCTAAAAAAAGGTAAAAAAGAAAAAACTGTCCAGAGAAGCCAAAAAAGTTACAACATTGACTTTAATGTACCCCGAAGGCTGTATCCCAGGGGGTGGCCCTCGGTTGCTGGTGGTGGTGTCCCCCCTCACTGCAGGCTTCAGGGGGTCTGAGCACACGGTGACCTCACCATTCCCTTCAGAACTTTCCCCTCCCCTGCGGTGCCTTCTTATACACTCACGGGGTAAAATGACCCAATTCCACTTCACTCCATTCTTTGCTTCCAGGCTGACATCATGCTACACCCTTTCTTGCTCAAAGTAAGGTAGCCCGGCTCTGGACCCCGACCTCTGACCTTCTGCGATCAATGCCCCACCTGGAAGAGTGTCATCATAGCAGCCTCTTCGCTCAGCTGTAGCCCAAGTTGTTTCTATACATCGATTACCTGGGTGCCTGGGAGGGGTTCTCGGCACTGTGGGGTCACCACCAATCCATCTAAACATCACTATTCTAGGAGCTTTTAAAAATTGCTCTGTGTTTACCTCTTTAGGTATGATTTTACTTAAACGCACAAATGTGATGATACACATGCATTTCAGGTCACTGCAATTGTCTTCCTTTTCCTCTTTTGCTTGCCTTCCGCACAGCCCTTGTCCTTTGGCTTCTACACAGGGAGCAGCAAGCTTTGCTACTGTCGCCTCTCAGGTGACCACAGGGCCTCCAGCCTCAGCTACATGGCTGTCCAGCCACGTTCCCTGGGAGTGGAGAGGACAGGACCTGTGGTCCCAGGATGCCCTCAGCTGATTTTCTACGTCAGCCATTTATTACAAGAGGACCTGATGGGTATTAACCTTCAGGGCTCGTACTGGTTATAGATCCTGCGTGATATTTTAATTAAATTCAGCAAACATTTCTTGAGAGCCTACTTTGGGTTCAGGCACTCTGCCAGGAGCTGCTGACACAAATACCAACAGGGGGACCTTGCCCTTGGGGAGTTTCCAGGCAGCCAAAAGCAAAGTTGTGATAAGTGCTGTTTTCACCAGCAATGCCTCGGGGCACTGGGCACAGTGCTAGAAGCCTGACCTCATCTGGGGGAGGGCACCCACTTTCCTCACTGCAATATGCTGTCTCTTCTAAGATGACTCCTGACATCACAAATTCAGCACCTCATGACATACACTCCTCCAAAAATGTTTACCTCACGTAAACTAGTGACTAGTATCTTCTCAAGCTATTTCTCATGACAAAGGCAGTTCTAAGTTCACCAATCCAAGTCCACAGTGTCCAAGACAGGTTTGTATCTGCTCCTAAAAGCTGCCCTCTGTGTAGACCGAAGTGGTTTACTACTCCAGCTCTCTCTTTCATGAAAGATCCACACTTGGCTTTTCATAGAAGTTCCCTTCCTGTTCAGTTTCCCATTACCCCCCCACACACACACACACCCACACACCCCCACACACACCCCTGCTCTCAGGCTGTAAAGTTGTGGATAACTCAGCACGTCCCCCCATGTGTCAGGAGCACCTTCTGTGCGCCATCAGATGGAACATTCCAGGTGGGGTGTGTGCTGTTTCCACACCAGCTCAGCCAGCAACAGCTTAATGAGACAAGGAGTGACTCTGACTACATAAATACATCCTATTAAGCCCAAATTAAACGTATTCCGAGCTTAGCATCCCCTTAGCAGAAATTCCACAAACACCCCTGGACACTTCGACCCCCACTGCTTGTCAGGAGGGGAAGGAGGAAGGCATGTTAAGCTAGTGCAGTAAAAATAAAACAAAACAAACCAACAACCCCCCACCCCCCCACACGTTTGTAAAATTAAAGAACTGTGTGTCCTGTGAATGTTCACTGGGCCCATCCCGGAGCACATGAAGGCCTCTGAAACTCACGTAGCGTCCTGGGAAATCCACCTCTGTTGACAGCAGAATATTTTGAAGGAGTTACTGTAAACATCACGGAGCATTCCCCCCGGGGACCTCTGAGTCAGGCTCTCTCTGGGGATGGCATTCCTGGGATCCTGCTTTCCTCCACGGCATGTTAATGAATCCTCAGCGACTTGCAACTAAGTGGAACACAGGGGTAGGACTAGATGGATCAGTGTCCGAGTTTTAGGCCAGAAAGTCCCACATCCGGGAAAGCCTCAGTCCCAGGAGAATCCGGATGGCTGGGTGACGCTGGCGTGTGCTCCCAGGGTGGGCACGGAGCAGTATTGATTTCCCAGGCACACAGACCTTGGGACCACATTCCTGCCTGCCTTCCCATGCAGCCTTGAGAACCTTGACCTTCAAGCAGTTGGAAACCAGCTCTGACCGACTTAGACGGAAAAGGCATTATTTTGAAAGGGTCTCGTCCTCTCTCTGCTTCTTGGCCTCCCGCCTTGGGTGGGAGCGTCTGATTCACCAAACACACCAGGCCACGTGTCGACAAGCTCACAGTTGGGGCAGAAATGCTGCCCATTTGGGGGCTGTGATGGGAGGTGGGTTCTACTGAAGCCCGGACACACACAGTGAGGAATTCCCGAACTTGGGACCAGGATTCAGCTGACTGCCACCCAAGCACACTGCAAAGTCAAAGATTAAGAGTTGATGCTGCATATGAACCAAGTGGGGGGCAAGCTCTGTGGGTCACGGTGAGCCAGAGCAGCTTCACGGGGAGCTGCTGCTTTTACTTTCAGGAGAGCCCTGAGGGGCACCCCTGTGGGTTGTGTGCTGGGGACCTGTTTGAGGCAGACAGGGCAACCGACGTGGAGGGCTGGTAGCAGACAGGATCAGGAACAGGCTGACATGTTCTAAATCTAAGGTGTGCAAAGGCAGGCACAGTGACATTCAGGGGATTTAGGAAAAAAATAACGAGATTATCTGGCTTTAATTTAGGGGCCTGTCCAATTGCTTGGACACATTAGCTAAGGATTTTGGATCTGGTGTATGAGTCTAGTGACAGCGTGACAGGGGAGATAAGAACTTAGATTTTCTTTCCAAGAAAAGTAGGTGTTCGGTATTTTTGCTACTTTTGTCGATGTCTCCTCTACCTCACCCCAGGAGCATTAGCTGATGCCAGGACTTCAGTATTTTTAAAAACCCATCTGGCTCTACTTATTTTATCTATTTTTACATCCAAATGTTCTTTGTTTGCAAAGCCCTCAGTGTATAACTGCCTGGGTGGACTTCTGTCTTCAGCTTTTTAGTTGCACACATCAAGTCACCAGCAGTTTAGTTGCACACATCAAGTCACCAGCACGTTTTCAGAAAGCTGCACTTCAGGTCGAAAACCTCTCAGGCTTTCCAGGGCACCTTAAGATCAAGTTCAAACCCAGCTGGTTGCCTCTCCAGCTTCTGTCCTTCACAGGGAACCACGTTCCCCAAACACACGCATTTTGGTGGGGGGCTCTCTGTGGGGAAAAGACTGGCTGTCTTCCTGGTGAAATACCCTCCTGCCCTTCTCATCCTTAGAGGTCCCACTTGTCCCTCGGGCTCCAGCTTCGCTGTTTCCTCTGCCTGAGACCCACTCTGTCCTTCCAGCTGGAAGTAAACCGCCTAGCCTCTGGAGTTGCAGAGAATGACACGTGACCAGATGAGAAACAGGGTCTCCGAGCCCCTTGAAACCTGGACCTTCCTACGTTCTGGGCAGCAGCATTGCATCGATCACCTGAGAGCTGGTCAGAAACAAAGAGTCCTGGCTGCACCCCACACCTGCGGATTCAGATCTGCGTTTTAACAAGATTCCCAGACAATTTGCACAGATGTTCAAGTTTCATTCTTCCAGATCACTGGTCCTCAACTTCAGCTGCACTGGAGTTCTTTGAAGAGTTTTAGAACATACGGGTGCCTGGGTCCCACCCCTAGAGATTTAATTAATGTGGGGTGCTGCCTGGACATCGGGGCATCTAGAAACTTCTCTAGTGATTCTAATGCACAGCAAAGTTTAAGAACCCCTGGCCTAGTGTGATCAGCTCAATTCTTGTCCCATCCATCCCACCGGTTCTAAAACCTTTATGAGATTTCTGCCCTGAGCCTGTCTAGAGCAGGGCTGGGGAGACAGGACGTGGAGCAGCACCTGGGGGCGCTGTTGGCCCCGCCTCAGCCCAGCCCCTTGTCTGAATCTCCCCAAACCCACCCCAGCCAAAGGTAAAAAAAAGTCTCATTAAGCTGTCTTAAGATCCGGGAACGTGGGGGAAGCGGGGTGGAATTACACAGCAGAAGTGCAAAGCACCTCCAAGAGGAATTCTACTGTCAGTGGTTAAGACAACGAAATGTCTCAATATATTTACGTTTTTACGTACATTCTGATTCTTCCTTGGTTTTACAGTGCTATGGGTATATACTTGAACTAGAGTCAGACTCCCTGAGGGCAGGAACCAGTGTTCCCCCAGTTCTTGGCCTCCCTGTGCTCCAAAAAGCACTACTGCATAAGTGAACCGATGGTTCAGGATTAAAAATACGGAAGTGTGAGGGACTGACTGTGCTTCAGAACGGAAGCTAATCTTTGGGACGAACTTTTGCAGGCAGGAGCAGGAGGAGTGAGGCTGCTGATGGAGGGAGGGCTGCGAGCGTAGTTTAGAAACAGGGGTGTCTTTAACTCTGGGCTGTCCCCCCAATACACTGCTCTGGAGCACTTGACATGAAGCTGGCTCAAACTGAGACACGCAGTAAGAGTACGAGACACACAAGATTCCGAAGATTTAGGGTGAAGAAAGTCGCAAGCTACTATCAATTGTCCGTTTCAGTTGGGAGTTCCCTGGTGGTGTAGCGGCTTAAGGCTTCGGCGCTGGCGCTGTCCGCGCTGCGGCCTGGGTTCGATCCCCAGTCAGGGAGCTACCCACATACCAAAAAGCAAAAAAAATAAGAAACGTTTTAATTGGGTTAAATAGGACATTATTAAAATGAATGTCATGTGTTTCTGTTTACCCTTTTCATGTGATTACCAGAAAGTTTAAAATTATGTGTGTGGCTCACTTTACATTTCTATTTAATGGTGCTGCTTTAAACACCGTATTTCAAGAGGCGGGCGGGCAAGCTGGGAGGCGGAAGGGGACTGCTTCCAGGACACGCTGCGGGACAGCCTCCTGCTGGCTCCACAACCAGCCAGTGCCGTCAGTTCTACTGTCTCCACTGTACAGGTGACTAAGTGAAGGCTCACGAAGGCTCACTACATGCCCCAGACCACTCAGCTAGTGAGAGGAGAAGCTAGTGCAGAATGTGGGTTTAATGAATCCCAAAG
>PVJL010010693.1:32379-47647 GCA_004026885.1 Lyroderma lyra
GTCGGACCCGGGTGGCACAGGCACGGTGCCGGGAGCCCGTCGGACCTGGGTGGCACAGGTACGGTGCCGGGAGCCCGTCGGACCTGGGTGGCACAGGCATGGTGCCGGGAGTGGAGGGGGCATCCGGTTTGGAGGAGACATCTCAGGGCAGACCCAGGAAGGCATCGCCAAACATGTGAGACAGGCTCGCCGGTGGTGGGACAGGTTCTGGGTGGCGCCCAGGGGTAGGAGCAGAGGCAGGAGGAACACGCCGAGAGGAGAGGAGGCCGAGGAAGAATTCCTGCGAATGGCAGGGCTGCCTCCCTTCGGCCAGGTGCTGGAGAGGACCCAGCGGAGGCTGTGACCCTTGGCTGAGTCCCCAAACCCTGTGACACCGTGCGGTGGTTCTGGAGCAGTGTTCTGTGGCGGGCTTGCTCATCAGGCCCCCACGGCTGTTATTCCAAACAAACAGGCCCACCCCAGGGCCCTGCACGGGTCTCGCAGGGGTGAGGCCGAAGGGTTTTCGTTTTGAGCAAGTGCCTCCGGTTACGCGGTGCAGCAGGTCCCAGAGCCACTGGTGCAGAGAGGACGTCTGGGCGTCCGCTAGGTGGTTGGACTATAAGATTTTTCAAACTTCTTCCAACGTTGAAATTCTATTATTTTGCACTAGATAAGGCTTGGCAACAAAATTCCGGTGTGTGGACCTGACGAGGTAGACCATCTCCTTACTTGGCCTGTTCACCACTTCATGGGAGGATTTTTCTCACCAAACTAGTAACACTGGTTGTTGCCCACATTAATCGAGATAAATTAGGTTCTACCTCATTTTTACCTTCAGTGAGTCAGAGGTTCCAGGGAAGAGGCAGGTGAAAGAACTATGTTCTCTCTTCGGGCTGAGAACAAGGCCAAATGTTAGCACTCCACGTGGGGGCCCAACTCAGGGCTTTTTCTCTAAAAGCCGGTTTGGAGCGCTGGGTCCCTTGACTACAGATGACACCAGCAAAGAGCTGCACGGTTTTGCCTGGGCCATGAGCCCACGTGGACAGTTTCCGAGGAAGCTGCCTTCACAAGCTTGACTCATAACACGCCAGTGACTGAGAGAGACGACCTCAGGTCGGGGTACTGTTGGGACCCCAGTTGGGACACCGACCGAGGTGCAAAAGGCAACTGCAGAAACACCACCAGCAGCAAACAGAGAACGAGAAAAGGGGCCGTTTGGTCCTGAGAAAGAAACCAATGGTGCTCAGTGGAAACCTCAGGCATCCCTGAGGACCACATTTGGACCACCCAGGTGCCGCATGCTATTCTCTTGGTCACAGTGCAGACGACAGAAAAAGTAGACGAGGATCCCCACTCCAAAAGCAAGGTTGTCGCTTCTTTGCCCAGAAGGACAAAGCAAAGCCGGTCATTTTGTTGCCTTTTTCATTACAGGGCTGCCTGCCTGCAGAACAAGTACTGAACTGAGGAAATGGGCTAAGGAGGCTGCCATGAGGCCGTCGCGTGGTCACAAGTGTCACTGGGTTAACTTTGAGCCCAAGCGGCTTGGTCAGGAAAAACCATAAATGTAGAGCAGACAGTCCCTGGTTTCTCTCTCTCCCTGAAGGGCATTATTTTGTTCTTTGCTTCATTCAGCTATTAAACATGGTCTCTTGAGAACAAGATCTGGATTTAGGACACGTGGAATTTATTTTTTCCTTCTAGAACTTGAATAAAGTCATTTGTCTCCACTCCTTATAGCTTATAGTTGTGGCCCAGTTACAACAACTGTTTTATCATTCTTTCTAGGATAATTCAGATCTGATCCTCACAGCCCCTTCCAGTCCTACATGTGCAGGATCTCTTTGTAGAAATGTAAGGGGACTGCTGTCATTTTGCTTGTGTCTTCTGTTTGTGAGCCTAGATAGGCTACTGTCACGTGGACAGTTCCAAGAATTGTCCACATCCCTAAGAATGCAGTCGGTCACAAATGCTTCTGAATATTCCCCAACTACAATTTGTATTGGGAATCTGGAGAAACCCAATGTAGTCTGACTTTTAGGGAAATGGTTCTCACAGTGACTTCTCTCGTGACTGTAAGCTAACCCAAAAACGCAGCTCGGTTCAGTGACTTGTATTTTTATGTACTCTTTGGACCCACTTACTAGTAATTTATAATCTTAAAATTAGCACCATACTCAAGTATGCAGAGAATTCAACTTCATTCTCACCTACGAGGTCTGGCTACGAAAACATCTGGCATCACTACTTTGACTTATTCTTTTTTTCTTCATGAATAGATTTTATGACCTAGTATGCATTGTAGTTCAAATATGAATGAACCACAGCTACAGCTAAATAAAACACCTAAATAATACCTTGTTGTTACCTAGTTGCTGCTCGCTGGAAGGCTGATGTGGGTGGGCCTTGGGAATGTTTTGTCTCAACCGAATGGTGTGGAACAAGGAAAGTTTGTGAGGGACTCATCTAAAGCAACGGGGACTGGGAGAAAGCAAACACGTTTCTGGAGTCAGACCAACAGGAGGTACATAAAGCGCTTACGTTCCTGTGGCAGTCAGGGCCTCTTTTCCAATCTGCAGGCTGTCGTCGCACGTGGGTATCTGGGGTCCCAGGGGCTGAGATCCAGCCTGCATTCCGTCACCAAACCCCTTACAGCAGGCTGTGTCCACCCCGGGGGTGGGGGAAGGGGTAGGAACCGCTTGGTTAATCTAATGTACATGAAGGCATATAGGCCACCTGCAGCCGTGGCGCTACATCTTAGTAGCAGAGTGACTTCAGGAAAATGCTTACCCTTCGGCAGCTCAGTTTTCTGGTTTGCAATTGTAGGACAGTAACTCCTACTTTGCAAGATTTGTGTAAGATGTGACAATTAATAAACAGAGACCGCATTTAAAATGGAGTAGGGAGCCCAGAAGAGAGAACTCTCGCACTCGTGTTACCCATTGCATACACCTGACCCCGGCAGGAAGAGTGTATCTTGCATCTGTTATTACTGCCTCACTGGAAGCAAGAAGAGACTGTTCCTTGGCCAATAACAACAGCTCAGCCAATGGGAGACTGCCATACTCGGCCAGTGCAAAGTCACTATACATCAAACTTTCAGTTTCCTCCAATGGACTCTTTGTTTATAACAGCCCCTCCCAAACCCAGAAGAGTGGTCCTCTCCTTTGTTTCACTGGACTTGGTTCACTATTAGACTGCATGTTGAACTGCAATTCTTTATTGTTCCCAAATAAACCCATTTTCCTGGAGACATATTTGTTAAGGGTCAACAAAGGTAATGAGATTTTGTATGTAAATATTCTAGAATACAGTAACAGGTGCTCAACAAAAGGTTATGATCTAGTCCCAGCTCTGAGCTCAAATGGTTGTATGCACTGGAGTGAAGTGACTTCTCCTAGCTGAGATGGCCCGGTCCAGTGGCACATGCTTCGTGGCTAAGCAGAGAGATAGAGGGCTTTGGGGACAGACAGGCTAAAGCGTCAGTCCCAATTCTGTGGCTCACTCACTTGCTCCAAGTCACAGAACTCCTCTGAGTCTCCTATTTCTTCATCTATAAAATGAGTATAATATAAAACTTATTTCAAACTGCTATTGAGAAGATGAAATGAGTAAATAAGCTAAACTCAGAACCATACCTGGCACATTTTAGGTGCTCGACAAACGAGTTTGCTGCTCTACCGTCCAAACCCTCCTAATTGAATTCTTTGTTTTATTTAACATTTACCAAACTCGAGCCAAAAAGAAATGTAGTCCCTGCCTTCATCAGTGCTCTTTCCTTAAGCCAAAAACATTATTTGTCCCTTTCCATGTAAATTTTAATTCAGTCACTTAACCACTTTATAGACTTGCTGTATCCTGGTAGTTGTGTAAATTAACTGGGTAGAAACGGTAGGAAGAAGATACAAAAAATGGTTCTGAATAAACAGCTCAGAAACCATCTTAGGTATATCGGGCACTTGGGAGGTGACAGTGATGGCCCTGCAAAAGGCCCCAGTGGGGCCCCTGATAGCCCCAATATCAGAGATACTGGGACAACTAGTGGCTATCCCAATAGAGAAAAATGAAAACGGTAAAAATAAAACAAAATTCGATCTTCACCTCTTGTATCCTGATAGACTGAACACCTACCTACATGTGAAAAACAAAACTTTAAAATATTTTTAAAAACTTAGGAATAGGCAAGGCTTTCCTAGAGATGACATGAAAAAGCAGACCTCAAAAAGTTCATCAAAATGAAGAACATCTGTTCTATCACAGACACCAAAAAAGTGTGAAAAGATGGATGCCGGGCTAAGAGAAAGTGTTTGCAATAAATAGATGAAGGATTACATTCAGAATGTGCAAAGAACTATAAATGGATAAGAAAAAGACAACCCAATGGAAAAATATCAAAGGACAGGGACAAACAGTGCACATAAGAGGACATGAGGATGGTCAACATTCCTCGTAGCATGTGCTCAACATCTGTAATCATGAGAAAGAAATGGAAGTCAACCCCCCCAAAGAGCTCCTGGATTAGCAGAAATCAAATAGACTGACAAAACCAACAGAGAGGGTGTGGAAGGACAGGCGTGGGGGGTGTGCGTGCGAGTCTGCACCACCACTTTGCAGAGCAGCACCTAGAAAACCTGAATCCACGTGGACTCCATGAAGTGTCAGCATTGTTGAAAATGTCAACAAACTGCAAACATCCTGAATGGCCACCCAGTTGCGGATAAATACTCTGAGGAATGTGCGCATGGTGTTAACACTGCAGGGCGGTTCCCAGAATGCGGCGTCTGAGCTCACTGCTGAGTGACAACAGCAACTTACAGAGGGATGTGCGTTCGTGTGCGATGGTGACACAGCAGCGCTGCTTGTAACACACCCCCATGCCGTCCAAGCATAAAGCAGGACTCACACCACGTCCCTAGTCATGTGTGCCTGGGGGGGAAGGGAAAGGAGGCCCTCATTTTATCTGTCCTATTTATTCCATTGCTTTTATTTTTCTTTAAGTGACAAAATGTTAACCTTTATTTGTTCATTCTAGGTGGTAGCACACGGGGTGCTTTACTGTTTATGTAAAATAATAAATAGAAAGTCTTACTTAGGGCTATGGGAATGTGAAAATGAACAATGAAGATCAAGTTCGAGGTTTGCCTGGCAGAATTCCATTGACACTAGTTCTGGGATTTTAAATTGTTAAAAAGATGACGGGGCGGGGGAGGGAGAGAAAGGAAAGGGAAGAGAAAGGAGAGGGACAAGATCAGTGGTGGTATGAGGTGGGGGCTTGATCTGGCAACAGATCAAGAAACGAGGAGTGACCACACAGGATCTGGGGGCCCAGCTCAGCTCCTTATGCCAAACAGGCGTGTGAACCTCCACAAGCTCACGTATTTAATGTCCGTTGATACCATGCACCCAGAGCTTTGCTCCTGTAGTCTGTTGTCAGCCAAAGGTCTCACCTTGTTTCTCTTTCTTCTTTGCCCTTTAGTAACTGAGTCTGGGCCTTTTCCTTACCCCTAGCAGTTTGTGACCAGGGTTTTTAATAACCGTTCATGTAAAATTACCCTCTTATTTATTTTACCTCAGAGTTTCTTAAAACATCATCAATTTATACTTAAAACCCTTTGAGGCTGACTTGCAATGAGGTTGGGTGGACCCAGTAATGCTCCATCATCACCACCAGCTTCCCTCAAGTGCCCGTGAGTACTGGGTCTGGGTCCTATAAACGTAAAACACACCAGCGGGCCAACAATATACTTTTATTGCTTTGTCTGTCTTAATATGAAGCGCCTTTCCTTTAGAGGACCCAGGGATCTAATTATATCATCATAGCCAAGGACGTAAGTATATATAATCGAGCCAATAATTCGTTATGAAGCACGTGGACGTGCTTACTACCTGCAAAGCTTAGACGTGCTGTGGAGAATGGAGTTAAAGGCAGTGAAAACAAACCCACCAAGGTACAGGCAGCTTCAGAAACCACACTTGAATAACCACAGGCTTAGTAAAGTATTTTATGCTTCGTACATTTATAATTGACCAATGATTGTTTCTGTGGGGTGTAATACCCAATAATAAAATCCAAAGACCAGGACTTTCATCACACAAGTAAATATCTTTAATTCTATTATAGTGCAGAGTGGAGTTTGCTCTGGGGGGAAGAAGTAATGCTTAATTTCAGTTTCTCATAATTTTTCAGGTTATTTACTATTAGCAACCTAATAGTCTTCTTTTCATATTTTTTTCCTGATAAAAGGATAAGTTTTCTTAACCTATGATGTATACCTTTTCCTGCTCCCAGATCTTAGCAGAGTTCAGTAGATCTCATATGCAAAAAATTTACATTTTATTTATTTAAAAAGATGAAACTTAAAATGTGTATTTTTAATGCATCTATCTCTTTTGCACATACTCAATGCTTTTAATGAAAAATAAAAACAGGGAAGAAATATTAACAGTTACAGAGAAAGCACTCTCCTACCTGGAATCTGTCAAGTGATAAAATACAGTAGTTTGAACGAACTGCTTTAACCTACTAAGGCAGAAAATTCAAGTATTTATCAGATGATGTGGCTATAGTGTAATGCCCACAAATGGGAGATGTTTACTTGCTAATTGGACATCTCAGATCCCCTGTCCTGGGACCCTTGCAGGACAGAAGAGTTGGGACCTCTTTATGGCTGACAAAAAGAATGCTCCCTCCCACCCTCTGAAGATGCCTCATCTGCAGAAATAGACAAATCTTTCTGGGATGTGAGGGCCTCAATGCCTGGCCCAACAACCACTCCCATAGTCTCTGGGAGAGAAATTTAACCAGAAGACAAAAACACTTCAGAGGACGAGAGCTAGAATGAAGTGCTTCTCAGGCTCAGGCTTGAGCCAGTAGGTTTCTCACAGGGTTTTCTTACTCATAACAGTTGGAGAGCTGAGGCTTACACAAGGTGTCCTTAAAACGTGATTAGAACAGAGAGCAGAGACTCCTTTAATTCCAGCATTGTGCCAATATGGCTTCCTGAGGGGAGCCAGCAGACGGTCTCTCGTGCCTATCTTATCCACACCACAGGGCTTGCATGGTTATGCCTAAAATGTCACCCAGGGGTGTGTTAAGAGAGACTGGGATGAGTCTGCACTCACAGCATGTCAGGGGTTTCCATTTGCTTTCTATCGATCATCCCTACTTTACTTGGGGAATCCAGGCTTGAACAGCATAACTGCTGCTGCCTTAGGTCACAGAAACCTCCAAGGACAGAGGTAGGTTTCAGACCCAGAACTCTGACTTCAGGCCCTGCTCTGTCTGCCACCCGCCCTTCACTGGTCTGTGTCAGCTTGCTGGGGGCTGGGTGGGCTTTGATGATGTGCCAAGACCAACTGTTCATCACCAGGGTCGTTCGTTTACCTGCATTGTAGATCGGTTCTGCCTGAGCACTGACCTTTTACCCGTTGTTAACTGTCTTAGCATGCAGCAAAGGGTGGCAGGGGTGCTGGGTAGATGATCTTTTTGTTATCTCTTTCTGCATTTCCTAACCTGATGGGACAAGCAGTTAGGCAGGTGGGACTTAGGCTGACCTAGATTTTTGTTCTTAAACTGCTACCTACCAGCTGTGTATCCTTGGGAACCTGTGTGTGTGTGTGTGTGTGTGTGTGTGTGTGTGTGTGCGCGCGTGCGCGCACGTGCCTGTGTGTTGTTTTGTTTTTGATAAAAATATAAAAAGGAGACTATAAATATCTCTTCAGAGTTGTGACAACTAAATGTTAATGTAGGTGAGGTGCTGCTACTGATAAAGAGTAATAAATGTTTTTTTCCCTTTCCCTTCTTGATGCCCTCCCCACCATATTCCTCTTCTGAATATTTATATTCTCTTTTGTGCACTGAAGGGAAAGGTGGTCTATAGTGGCAGTACAGTAGTTTATTTCTTAGATGACTCTAAATAGTAAAAACCTTATTAATTTGCCCTCCATTCAGCTTTGGTAGAAACTTAGGACAATTAGACAATCTCCTTGTTGTATCTATAAAGAGAACATTTGTTAAGTTAAAATAGGTAAGTCAGGAAAGGCTAGGCTTATGCTGCAGTAACAAACAAGCCCAAATCACACATGAGGTTATTTCTCATGGACATGAAGTCCACTGCAGGTCAAGTGTCTCCAAGGCAGCTGCTTCCACCTGGACTCAGTGGTCCCACCTGTGTCCGTCCAGTAGTTCTATCAGCCAACCACAGCCCCCCACCGTTTCTGCTCAAAGGGAAGAGAATCTGGAGGGCTGACTGCACAGAGGCTTCTTGCTACCTCCACTGGGAAATAACGCTCATCTCCTCTGCTCATACTGTGTCACCACAATGAGCCATGTGACCCTGCCTATGTGCAGAGGGACTGGAGAGTGTATTTTCTGTGTTCCCGGGAAGGAACAGTACGAAGCAGAGTTAGGTGAATACACCATTGCCCCTGCCGTGTCAAGATAATTAGGAGCCTAGGAAGAACACAATTTTTACGCAGGTTCAAGTCTAGAAATCTACTATTTACGTACATAAAAATTACAACTCTGAAAACAAACATCAGCAGGCGAATAAATTGTCATACATTCATACAATGGAATACTATTCTATAGTAAAATGCAATGAACTGTTGGTACACACACAGCACAGATAAATGTCAAAACAATATGCTGAGTGAAAGAAGCCAAACAAAAGGAGTCCTAGTGTATGAATCCATTTATATAAAATACTAGAAAATGTAAACAAATCCACAGTGATAGAAAAGCAGATCAGTGGTTGCCTGGAGATGGGTGGATGGAGGGAAGGATTTTAAAAGGAGACAGGGAAACTTTTGGGTGTGATGAAAATGTCTTGATGTGAGAGTGATTTCACAGGTGTATACGTATGCCCAAACTGACCAAAACTGACCAAATTTTACACCTGAGTATGTGCAGTTTGTATCCTTCAATGATATCTTAATAAAGTTGAAAAAACTAAGACACTGATTCAAAATTATTTTATGTATTATTTACTCCTGAAGCACTTATTTGTCTCTTTCAGGTTTTCTCTGTATTTAAAAGCCATGAAATGGAAATTCAGTGTGCATATTGAGTATTGCATGCACCTACCTCCATGCTTTCTCCTATTTACTCCTGAGAAAGAGACCATTGCCTAGGGCTTGGCAATGAAGAGAAAAATCAGATTCCATTCCTGGCTCACCACTGGCTCGGTGTTTTGCCGTGAGCGACTTATTAAAGTTCTCTGAGACACTAACATATAATCTTACAGAGCTGTCAGGCAAGTGTGTGTGGATCCAGGAGCCTGTCACAGCAGATGCTCAAAACTTAGGCACCTGTCCCAGGTGTCTTGCTACCTTCCTGCCACCCCATTTGAAACTTCACATTAGGGTTGTTCCTCTGGTTTTGAAAATGGTTCATCTTCACTGGTTTCCAGTATATTAAAATGTAAACAAAATTTAAGGGCTTGCCAAAAAACTCAGTAGTTGGGAGTTTCCTGATGGTGTAGTGGCTTAAGGCTTCAGCGCCTGCATTGTCAACGCTGTGGCCTGGGTTCAATTCCCAGTTGGGGAACTACCCACATACCCACCACCCCTGCAAATTAAAAAAAAAAAAAACCTCAGTAGTCAAAATAAGCATATTTTACAAATCAAAATTAATATAAAAACTCACGATAAACAAAATACAGTAGGCTTTCAGTTAAATACAGTAGGCTTTCGGTTGCTTGAGAGTTCCAGGTACATTTGTCTGGCACCTACCAATCCCCATGGGTGTCGGTTAACTGAGAGTCTACTGTATCAAAAATTTAAATAAAGACAGGTTCAGTCCCATTTCGATTCATTTTCAAGCCCTTTCCCCAATTCTAGCAATTCTTTTTGAATCTAATTCCTTCACACCCAAGGTATTACATGTAGATACCCCTGGAATAAATGATACTTTCAATTATTTCTTCAAGAGCAAGGTATGAAGGAATTGAAAGCAATAACAATTGCCAGAATTGGGGAAAGGGCTTGAAAAGGAATCAGGATAGAACTGAGCCTGTCTTTATTTCAGTTGCGATGTCTCGATCATCATAGGGTTTTGTATTAATTATGATTTAAAAATTTTTGATTACTGAGTTTTGGGAGACTCTTTGATTTTTCTGCCTGAGGTGCACCCTATTCCTGGGTGGAAGGGCAGCAAGGGGAGGTGGTGTAACGTGTAGGAGTGTGCAGGACTTGGAAGCAGACACTTGAGTTTTGGCTCTCTTTCCTGCCCCCTCAGCCTTCTATGGGACAGGCTGCGGATTCCCATTTCCCCACCTGTAAACTGGGCTGGATGACGACCCCAACGGTGGGGAGGAAATAGGATAGCAGTGCAGTGATTAAGGGTAGAAACCCTGTTACCCTGTCCCTGGGTTCAAATCTTAGCCCAGCCACTTATTAGCCCTGTGACCTCAGTTTCCTTATCTGAGGGGGTAAGAGGGGACATCAATAATACCAACTTCAGAAGAAGAATTGTGTGAATCAGATAACACAAGAAAGGCTCCTGACCATGACCTGACACAGAGTAAGCACTCAGTAAACATTCGCTACTATTCTTATCACCTCACAGTTGTTTGAAGGATAATAAAGTTTTTCAGTGTTCATAAAAGTCCTCTTGCAGGCTGCAAATTGTTAGCTTTTATTATCACACGGCCTAAAACTGCTTCTAAAAATTGATTCTTTGGTCACCTCTCCCGCTGGCTGTGTTTTGGTTGAGCCCAATTAATTGCAAAGGACAAGCCCTCAATCTGACAGATCACGACTAAATGGAGGTATATTAATCTCTAATGAAGACAAGAGGAAGGTCAGCTTGCTCAAGAAACAGCCCCAACACTGCAAATAGCATTTTCACATCCATCTCTGACTTTCCCCTCCTTTGAAGACAGCACTCTGCAACCTCCTTTGCATAACTGAATCTTCAGAAGCTCACAGACAGTGAAAGAAAGCAGCTGAAAGGGAACCACTAAATGAAACTGCTCAGAAAAGTAACTGTGAGAGTTCTGGATGCGGAAGACTTGCCTTGATTAGAAACTAAGCTGACATTTGAAAATGTGAAGGGACACTCAGGTGCCGGGGGTTTTTGTTTTGTTTTTTGTTTCTTAGGTAATGTGAACATCTCTATTAATAAGAAAAACTAAAAGAGGAAGTGAGGTTTTCCTGGGCCCAGCTCCTCCATGTAGATCTTGAAAAATAACCTTTGGAACAGAATTTATAATTAAATCCCTATAGATTTCTATTTCCCCATCAAGGGACTGAGAACTAAAGTAAAAATAAGGCTTTCTCACAGCAGAAATAAAAACGATAGATGCATAGTTTTTGCATCTAATTATACAGTGCGAATTTAAGAAGTGGGAACTTCTTAAAGAATGAAATTTGAGAAACCGCATTGAATTTTAATTCCTAATCCTTAAAAGAGTAGAAACACTTACTTTAAATACAAAATCACCCAGTGTCAGTTCTCTTTCCATCACCTGGGTGGTGAACACATAAGGTAACACATAGACGATGAACTGAAACCTATGTAATTCCTATTCATCAATGCCACCCCCCCAAAAAAAATGCCACCCCATTAAGTCTAACAATTAAAAAAAAATCTTAAAAATAAATAAATAAAACAAAATCAGCGTGACTTGTTTTCGGAGGACAAACATAAGCCTCCCTGTGCCCGCGGGCAAGGGCGAACGCCCACCCCAGCCCCGGCCCCCAGCCCCTGTGACCCGCTGGAGCCAACACCGGGCCCCTCCTTGCCAAGGGAGGAAAGCAGGCAAATGCCCCTCAACACGGTGAGGTGACAGAATGGCCGGGCTCAGGGAACACTCTGGAGAAAACTGGTGACGTGGGGCTTTACTTACTGCCTTGTCCTTTACTCACCCTACAAGCAGCATCATTCATCACAAACATAAGGTGGCGTATGAATCCCTGAAGAGAATATGAATAAATATGAAGATGAATAACTGGAGAGAACTGCCCCAAAGGAGAAAAGCATTTAAACAGGATGCTTAACAGGAACTTTTCCAGAGCCCAAGTCCAAGGGAAAAGGTGAAACAACAACAACCCTCTTTAGAAAGTTTGCCGCATGAGTCAAGGCTAATTTTTGGCTTTGTTCTACTGCCTTGGCTTCACCCTTCTTTTCCTCTCTGTGTTTGGCCTCTGTACAAAACCTCCGCACTTCCATCCTCAGGAAGGACAACCTCACCTGTTGCCTCAGGAGTTGGTCCTGCCCCAGCCTGTGCAGACGCAGGACACGTAACGCCCCTGCCCCCAGCAGTGCTCTCCCCAAGGTCTGAGGCACGTGGTCTGGGACGCGCTGGGGGGCGCTCTGGCACCCTCAAGTTCTGCTCCAGTTCTGTCTGTCAGCGAGGTCAAGGTATGTGTCTGTCCTTTTTGGGTTTCATTGCATGGCTCAGCCATGAAGAAGATTTACATCATCATAAAAATGTAAATACTAAATGTTGACTCAACCAAAACTTGTGACATAACTCTATTGGGAAGACAGGAGAGGGAGAGGCGGTCAGTGGTGATGGGGACCGGTACCAGGAGTGGGGAGGGAAGGTGTAACCAGGTTAAATTTCCATCTTCTGCAATAGAAAATAATGAAACAATATCTAAAATTGAAAAATCAAGACACAACAATATCACCACATTGTTAGAAATGTAAGTATAAACACCAGAATAAACAGAAAATTTTAAAATGCCTCTGGAGAGCAATACGTAAAGATAGGGAGGCTATGGTAGAAGACTGATGTTTCATTATTATAGTAGTATTTCACTCAAAAGTAAACAAATGTTCACTTTGGAAATAAACATTAAAAACAAAGCCACCTCCCCTTCTCAAAGGTCACCTTTTAGCTATACAAAACCTTGAAGTTACCCTTTGTGTTTCTCTTGGGCTACATTAAATTCATAGACAGGATGTGTGCCCTATTTCTACCCAAAGTTGGTTAGGGGGTAAAGGGTAAGTGGATTTGGTCATCCTGTTTCAGGTTATCTGTTACTGGTGGCTCATTATAACATCTTCTTAGGAGTAGAACACAGCCACAAAGATAACTTGTCACCATTTGTCTTTTACAAGCTGCTACCCATTATGATCTGACGAACAGTGACTTTGTTTAGAATGAAAGTATGAAATCAGTGCAATAACAGGAACTTCCTAGCAAGGAAAAAGGAGAAAAGTACCTCCCCCACGCACCCCCGATTGTTTTCAAGGGCAGGTCCACCATGGGGTTTCTAGAAGGAATTCCTGGCTGCCATGGGTGGGAGACAAGAGCAGCTGTCTTCCCAATTCTATCCAATTCTATGATTTCAAGTTGCTGTAGAAAAATATTTTAGACTTCTGTTGAGTATACTGCTGCGTTCACCATCCTTTTATCCATAGTATGAAAATTCATTGCCAATTCAATGGCTGCTCTACACCTATACCCTTGTCACAGGTACAGGACATTCGTCAACTATGATAAGAGACAAATGGAAGCCACCACCCAGTACATATTTGTTTTTATACACTATCATCATTACTGACTATTTTAAAAAAAAACAAAAGGAAAATACCAATGTCACCCTGAAAACTGGTAATAAATCTACTTGGTTTGGCATTAGTGTGGTTTGTAAAAGTCTTTTGATGTTCTGAAGATCCCTATTATGCAGGAAATAGCCCAGCTCTGAACTCATTGAGGAAGCATGAAGTCAAGGACAAGTTTTTGAATAAGTGTAGCATGTCTGAGCTGTTCTTATAACCTTTGAAAAATATGAATCAGCTACCCCAGTGAAAAGCCAAGATGAATTGCAGGGTGTGGAGCCAAGAGTCAGACATTGGTTCCAAGCCCAGCTCTGCCACATAGCTGTACAACCTTGGGCAAGTTAATTAATCCCTCTGGGTATCAGCTTCCTCATCTCTCAAATGGGCACAGTATCCGGAGCAGCTAGGATGCTTTCAGTGCAGCAGAAAATCCAACCACGCTGGCTCCAACAATAAGGAAGTCTCTGATTGGGAGGTTTTCAGACCACAAAATCTGGTCCATTCTCTCAGTGATGTTCTCAAGGATCCAGGTTCTTTCTGACTCTACACCGCTGTCCATGCTAATGGCGTGTCCCCTCAGGGTCACAGGACGACAGCCAGCAGCAATCAAGTTTTCTTGCCAGAGCAATTCTGGCTTTCTCGTTTACACTGAGCTGAAGACAGAAACTCACTTTACCCATGGCTTTATCTCTAGCCCAAGGGATGGAGGGGAATGCAGAAGCCCCAGTAACCTTCCCCTGAATCTCATGGAGCCAAATTGGTCATACTCCCAATGGGATGGGATTACTGTGACTGGCTGAGATTCATCAGGACTGTCCAGTGGACCGGGTGTCCACATCTCAAACCCCACAGCTGTCATACAAGGGGGTTAGGGGCTAACCAGAAGGAGAAAAGCTTCAATGCCTGTCACATGCACCTCACACACAAGGTCACCGGGAGGAGTAAGAGGGCACATGTAGAAGCACCGGCTATGGTGGGCAAACAACAGGAGTCATTTCCTTTCCAATGATAGTTCTAGCCCTCCAAAGAAAATTCAATACTTTTCTGGGAGGCAGAAAATGAACAATATCATGTGCATGGTATGTCTCACCAGGCTGAGCTATTAGAAAGCATTCCAGTGACCTCAGTGGAGACACTGAGACCAGACTGCCCAGAGTGCTGGGAAGCTGCTGTTAGAGGCACAGGGGGATCCAGGTTGAACCGCCCCACACAGAGTCTGCCTGGACCTGAAATGCCAGCCGCAGGGTCTTCCCCTGAGGCTGAGTGTGAGGCCTCCATGGCAGACACATAAAAAAGCGAGCTCCTTTCTCTCTAACTCACCTTGCAGCGGTTGTCACACGCACAGCTGGTCAGTGAGCGTAAGTGGGGGCTGCTGTGAGGCGCCCGGAAAGGTTTTTCGTTTCTTGGTAGGGGTGTTCCCACTCCTGCTGACTGCACAAGTGATGGTGGCAGTTAACTCCAGGCCATGACGCATAGCCAAGGGATAGCTGTGACACCAGCCCCATTGGCAGCAGATGCCCACCTCATTCAAACCCTTACTGGGGCAAGTCATAGTGCCAGCCACGACATCGCACCGTTCAGGTCTCCTGCTACAGGGAGCATACCCGAGGGCTCTGCTCCTTGTCTACGGGTCCACCAGCACGTTCATGCGATGCCACGCCTCCCGCAGGCTGTTCCACCGACACCTTCATGCGAGGCCACGCCTCCCGCAGGCTGTGCCACCAGCACGTTCGTGCGAGGCCACGCCTCCCGCAGGCTGTGCCACCAGCACGTTCGTGC